>WTSP01017491.1:0-14504 GCA_025331215.1 Actenoides lindsayi | reverse complement strand
AGAATCCAGCTCCTGAACACAGCTCCCATCTGCTGCAGGGCCCAGTCTGGGACTCCCCCGGTGCCTGCTCCACAGCACCAGTGGTGACGGTGATGTAATTACCATCAGGGGGGCTGGGTTTGATACTGGTTTTGTATACAGTTGTATATATTCAATTTTTATTATTATTAATTTCATTTTCATTAAAGCTGTTCTAATTTCCTTTTATAATTGCTAAATCTCTTCCCCTTATTCCCTTTCTCCTTCCCTTTGGGAAGGAGAGGGGTTAACAGAGAACGTCTGTTATAGGTCTAAGGGTCTGCCCTGACTCTAAACCATGACACCTGCAGACTCAGGCTGACAGACACCCTGATGGAATATAAAACTTTATTTTAAGAGAGTTTAGTTTTTCATTTGCCGGGGTGTTGCCTGGACTTGAACCACTCACCAAAACATCAGCATTCCTGACTCGCCTTTTTCAAAAGCTTAGAAATTGTGTCTTAATTTTCAATTTTATTCTTATATGTCCTTAGCACATAAATTTAGGGTATATACTTGTTTGAGGCAACACTGTCATTTGATGGTGTGACCTACCTCTTTCTCACAGTCCCAGAATCTGTCATCATAGTGACTTTCCCTTCTCTTTATCTATTTCCTGTCAAATTCTCAGTTCCTGATGACTCTGAAACCAGTTTCTAAGCTCAGCATAAGGTACAGGGTTCAGTATCATAACCTTAGTAAAATTCAGGTACAGAATATATGAAGTCAATAACTATTAATTGTACAATGCTCTCTAATATGGATATGGAGCCAAAATAAATTTTGCCTAAACCTAGTCACCATTTGAAATGTAAGATATTCTGCGTTCCTGTGGGAAATTCAATATTTCTCACCATCTTTCTTGCCTCCAGGGCCTCAAATGGAAAAATAAGATGAAGTTACCAGTGGAAACAAGGCAGAAATAGTCTCAACAGACCTTGAACTGATATGTGACTTATTGCTGAGTAGTTTTTGTTAAAAAATCCTGAAACATCCTATTATAAAATTTCCATTAGTTTCAGACCCAGGCCTGAGAGAGACTGGAAAGTACAAGAAGTGAGGCACAAGTTCTTCCTATTTTCAGCTTGGCTTCTCAGACTCATGTAGTCATGTTTTCTGTTCCTACACCAAAGACTTTTGACCCAAGAGACTGAGTTTATCTAAAATGGCCAGGATAAAAAAGGTCACAGAGAAACAGAGTCCTAAAATATCCTGTAGAGAAGAAGGAAGTGACCCCAGAAGAGTTGGCAATACTAGGAAAAATGCAAAAGCAGCATATGCATTCCTTGGCACAGTGGGTCCACATGGGAAAAGGATAAAAGACAAAGACAGAAATGCCCTCATAACAGGAAAAGTTTGAAATTAATTTTGCCTCATTTTAAACACCAAAGTCAGTTACCAAAGAAAGGCAAATCTGGGAAACTGGTTTCAATGCTTGCAGAAACACTTGTTTAAACAATGCTGTTCCAATAATGGAACAAATGCCTACAGGGAGAGAGACAGTAAAGAAACAAAATGGGGTTAACTTAAAAAGCAGTTATCCTTATCTCAAAACAATTCAAAGTTATCGAACAACAACAAAGCATTTAAAAGCACTCCTTAGAGGCTTATGGTTGCACAAAATGTAGAATATTCTTAAAGTGCTACAATTCTGTGCCAAAATATTTTATACCTTCTTTGTGTATACGATGCCAGTTTCCCCTCTATCAAACTGACAGCTCTTTTAATAGAAGTACTCCAATCCCCTCCCTCATGAAATGCACTGTGATGGGAAGTGTTCCAGAGGGGATCCCAAAAGGCATTCAAGTATTAGAGGTTTGAAAATCAGTGCTGGAGTGGCAAAATGATCCGTTTACTTTTTATCATCACTAGCTATCTTCACATTGTCATTCTCTTTTCAATCAGATGTCTCAAAGGCCAGAGTTAAGTGGATAATGCTAAAAATAGACTGACACAGTAAACTACAATAAAGAGAGAAAAAGGGAGACAGAGCTTGAATACGTTTCTTTTTCATGGGGGAAAATAAAATTTAAAAAAGCATGACAGCTTTCAAGAGTGATCTCTAACCCCAGTTGTCAGAAGTGTAATATAGACAGTGCAAGCATAAGCATCTATATTGCCCTGCTGGGGATTGGAGGGTTATTTATCAAACCTATACTTTTCATGGAATGTGATTGCAGTGTACTGGGTTTCATCTTAAAAAAAAAAAAAAAAAAAAAAAAAAGGAAAATCAATCATGTAATCATTAAATATGGCAAAGTTACTAGTTTTATGTTTGCTGGGTCAAGACCTTCAGACTATAATGACTTTCAATTACAGGTGACTGGGCTACATGCACTGCTGTGGCAGAGCTGAAAACATCCCATTTCTCCTGCTGATCTCAGAGTATCCAGAACCCTGCTTTCATTGCTTTCGAGCATGAACCAGAAGTAGAACAAAACTGCCTCCTGGAAGAATTTACAGAGACCTCTGAATGAGCAAAATCACAGCCAAGAAGAGAGTAAAACCAACACTCCTCTAAAAAAAATTCTGAAGAATGTTACTTGTTTTAGTGGAAGTTTCATGTTTTCTAGTGGTATTGTATTTAAGAAAAAGTATTAAGCGTATTTTTTCTTTAACTTAATTCCTTAATTTCTAAGTAATTTGCTTTAGTATGAGTCTTGACATTTGTCAGTTAATAAATTAATTTAGGCAGTGTCTATAATAGCAATTTTTAGCCCATTGGAGATCAACAGAGTGAAATAGTTAGTCCTGAGAACTCACAAGGTATACTTACAGGAGGGTTCAGCTTTGGACTTCGAATGTGATCCCAGGGGAAGAATGCCCAGTAGAAGGTGAAAATGCTCCAGTTATGCATTCTACTGCTGAGTTTCATCTAAAAGAAATTGTTATGGTGTTCTCTGAGATTGTTCCAGGATGTGGTTAACCATGATAAATGAGGAGGATAAGGAGGTTCTCTCCAAAAGGTTCAGGTTTGCTACTGGAGAGGCATCATTAGGGGTCACACAGGAAATACAGAATATTTTTATTTCTTTTCTATTTTTTCCTGAGAAATATGCAAAGAAGAGTAACTGTAAAGATAGATTACATTTTTAGGAGCATTTCCGATATGTTACCCCCAGCTTTCAGCAGGAAGAAACAATGACAAACATACAGAAAAGAACATTTCCTTTAAATCTTTGAATTACGAGCCAGCAAGTCACCCCTATGCAATCTGGTTTTGTTTCTGCCTTTTGAAAAAAACCTCTTTGCTTGGTGAATAACATTCACCTGATCTCCCAGACTGAATTTTGGGGTACCACATTAACCACCTCAGTCAGAGCAGAACAAAACAAGCACTGGAAGATACCTGAACAACTCCAAAAGTTTGACCTGGTTACCTCCAAACCTCTCCTCTGTTTCAGAAAGGTGTTTATTAATATGAAACTGGACATAACCAACCATGATGACCTTCTGTGAGCTTGAATGTTCTGTTAAATCCTGCATCTATCTTCTATATTGACAGCTTCAAAGCATTTTTGGCACATACACAGATTTAAGAATAACATTAGTAAAATTACTTACCTGGTTTGATTTCTTTTGTGAATTATTTTTTTTTCAAGTGAAGATAGAGCAGTTAGGTTACATTCTCCTTGCTCTTCTTACATTACTATATTGCTTTCAGAGTACTTTTGCACATGTAGCTTGAAAAGTCTGATGATATTTATTTTCTGAACATAAAAATAATACATTTCTTTCTATGTGTGCCCAACATGGCAGCCCTTTTGTTCCTAGATTCGTTCCAGTTTGACCATGTAAAATTTATTCAATCTTGAATAGCAAAGGAACATGAAAAGTAAAGTGTAATCTAAAATTATTATATTATTACTGAAGTACATGGGGTTTTTTTATCATGAAAGTCAAACAGTTTAGATTTTCATCATGAAAAAGCATATTGACATGACTGGCACCTGAAAAGCTAAAGCAAGTTATAATCTGTCAGCATCACATTTTGGAGTCAGAACACATGCAGATATGCCAGCATGCTGAAGCAAACTCAAAGTGGAGGGCTTTTTTTTCAGATTACTCATAATAAGATCAAACTTAGCAACAAAAAGGAAGATTTTCAGAGAGTGTCCTAAAAGCTGCACAGGGAAACACATGCAACAGTGGTCACTGGAGACATTTTGCTCCATACTGGGACAAGCACTGCCATGGGTATGATCCTGTACGGAGGAATGTTTGGTACAATAGTGGCTGGAAAGGATTTCTGTGGATCTAAGTTCTCCAGGCATAATAGAATTTGTATGGATTTTAATTATATTTATAATCATTAATATTTTGTAAGGAATTCTCTTTTTATCATAGTCTTATATTTTTAATTTCGTCCTCAGAATAACCAGGGTTTACAGTACATAAGCTTTAGCACAGGCAAAGAACTCTGCATATCTATCACCGGATCTAGTGAAAAATGTCCCTGTTCATAGCAGGGTGGTTGGACAAGATGATCTTTCAAGGTCCTTTCCAATCGAAACCATTCTACGATTCTATAGACCATATGTAAGTAACACACACCCTCCTTTCAACTTTTGTTGGTTGAATATGAACATCTTGCAGGCAGTTCTACAAGAAAATAGGAGTAAGTTCTAGATGATAACACTTCAGTTTGTAAGATAACCAATCTGCCTACAAATGGATCTACAAATGGCCTTTATTCATCACTGCAGCTAGGCAGAAAAGTTATAAATATTGAAAGAAACCTGACTTTTCAATTTCTCAGTGCTACTCTGTGCAGATAGAGCACACTAAAATCTGTCTCTTAAACTACAGGTCACACAAGGCCAACAAACTCTACCTACAATGTGTGAAATTTGTTTGGAGGTGTCAGTTCAGTTGTCAGACATGTTTTACAGTGGAAATAAGTGAGACTGATGACAGAGTCTAGACCAAGTGGGCAAAGAATGAATCTTGCAAGATAAGAGAAAGGGCAAACCTAATCTGCAAATATATCTAAAAGGGTATGAGTGCACTCTAAGCAGGAATAAAGAGCTTCTATGCTCTTTCAAGAGAACCTTTAGCTATGTAAAATTTAGATATAAAGTTTGAAATTCTACTCTATAATCCTAAAAAATGAACATGCCAGGTAGACACTCTTAGATTGAAACAGGAAGAGTAGTTAGCCAGAAAATCTGCCCATTTTAAGCAACAACAATAGCTACTTACTCTCTGAGCTTGCCTGTATATGGCATATAAAATAACACATATCTCATCAGCTCAGTAGCTGTCTCTACAGGACAGAACCATTTATTTTTTGATTGAAACTTGATATTTATCACACTGTTTGAATAATCCTGGTGACAATCTGGAAAGACATTTGCTGGGCTTTCTGTCAGTAATCCATGTTTGCACAGCAGACCCTATTAAAACAGAGCCAGAAGAAAAATACCAATTGAATGTGAAAGAGGGACAAAATAAGTTCTTTTTAATTAAATCTGTCAAGTTTTCAAAATGCTCCAAGTCAATCCATGGGATGTGAAAAATCTAAAGTAATGGTTTATATGTTGTTTACCAATGCTGACTTTAGGAGAAATTTGAACAAGCAAGCCCATTTTATGCAACAGCAATTACAAGCCATTGCATACACTCCAGCAAAAATGTATTTCCAAAAACTTTGATATACTACTGGTTTCTTTTATCTTCAACTTAATTTCAACAACATGGAAAAAACATAAGTGAATCACAGTTAACACATACGTCACTGCTTGTCTCAATGGCCTTCACTAAAGCAGAAAGCCTACTGTAAAAAAAAATCAGTAAAAGTACTGAGACTGGAAGAAAGAACAAAGATATGTCTGAAAATAATGTTTGGGGTTTTCTTCCACAGCCAAAGTATTCTAGATGAAAATTAGTATGTTCACATGACTTTATATAATATCTGAACATGACTCGCATCATCCAGAAAATTTCAAATTCCAGTATACCCTGTGACAGAACTCAAGATCTTAAATAATTCATTGTAAAGGTAATGTCTGCGTGACTTCATGTCACAGTTATTTCAGTTCTAGCCAGCAAGAAGGTGACACTTAATATTCAGAGAAACCTCAGTATATTTAGTGGGTTCAGAGATGCTAAGGAAGTAAGAAATATTTCATGCTTTTTAAATTTCAGAGTGTAACTATTTTAAGAAGGTATGTTCTTCTTTGGGGAGCAGGGTATTTTCATTACTGAAGGAAAGATTTGCTATGATAAAGTGTGAAAGTCTTCCAGGTGACTGAAAGAGAGAAAATCTTTCTACTTAGAAAGTGGTTGGAAGTGTTACATTAAATCACTCAGCATCACAGGACTTTTGGTTTCCTATTCAGAAATGTGTGTACTTGAGTAATGCTATTTATGAAAATTAATCTCCTTTAGTAGAGTGAATATGCATTCACAGGAATGATTACATATTAACGTGTCATATTTTTGTAGAACCTCAGTCACTATACTGGTACAATCCAGACAGAGACATTTACTCATATTTTTGCCTAATTGCACTTTATCAGACCACCCACCATAAGATTTATCTTCTAAAAAATATTTAGCATTGTCATGGATAGATGTCACAATACTTGTTCACATCATTAAATTTTAATGGAACTTCTGATATAGGTGAAGGTTACAGCACTAAATTCTGAGGGTAAAAAACTTAAAACAGAGGTTCTGTGGTTCACCCAGAAAGCATACCATACATGCTCCATACTCCGATTATATCTCCATCAGAATATTCTTCCTATCTTCACCAGTGTACAATTTGTTAAAAAAAAAAAAAAATTAAAAATCCTACCATTTTGCACTTTTTACAATTCTACTTTGATGATACCTTTAAGTTACATAGACCCTAAGGACATTGTTATCAGATTAACCGTTGGCTGTTTTTACTCTGTTAATTCCCAGAGAAATGCTGTAGCAGTGTCTCAATGACTTTTACACAGGCCTTTATATTGGGCTCTCCACTTTTCTCCCACAATGGAAAAAACCTAAAAAGTGCTTTCAAAGTAGTCAAGAACAAATAAAGCAAAACTGCATTTATTGTTATACAAGTCTAAAAGAACTAATAAGGTTTTGGCTGTAATTCATAAGTTTCTTTAGATGCTGCATGGCTTTTAAATTTACTGGTTTTTGAAACACTTCACTGTTATATTTCCAGACATCTTCTGATCTCACTTATACACAGAACATGGACTTCACAAACAGGAATTTTCATATATTTTCTTCTGACAAGAAAAAGCATAAAACAAAGCGAAGTCAGATGAGATTTTCTGAAGCTGGTATCCTTACAGTTTGTAAAGTTTTTAAGATTCTTAACAATGGCTGTAAGTCCACACACTGTATCAAAGCTCAAGATACATTAACCTATTTCCAATTCAAAATGTGATACTCTTTGGCATCACAGTGCTGGGAACAGCCAAGCTCTATGCCATGGCAGGCACTTCTGGGAATGCTTTCCCAGAATGCTTTTCTTTGTTTTTACCACCTTTCAATGATTTCCTGATAAAAGATTCAGTGTCTCTGATAGTAAAATATATATATATATGTATGTTCTATTCATTCATCACCAGCCTGTTTACCAGCAAAGTCAGTTTACTGCCAGTATTTTCTTAAACAAGTTCAAAGTAAAAGATTATTAATGGTGGAGAGATGTTCAGCAGCTGCACTAAAGCTTTGGACCTGAATTTCATTTAAACAGTCAATGAACTTGTCTGTTACAGCTCGAGATCAAACAATAAAAACTCATGCACATTCACAGTAAATTAAACATGATAATTAAGTAAAATTACCCTCTATCAACACAAAGAAATGCAAACTAACTCCTATATATAAACTGTGTTCCATGCCAGACACTGGAGAAAGAACTGAAGAAATATGGTGATCACTGATTCAGTATCAAATCTGAACTTCAAAACATTCATCCTAGGTCTGGATAAAATTTAAACAAAATAATAATTGCATAAATAATTTAGACAAGTCCAAGTAAAAATCTATGCAGATCAACAGCTTCCAATAAAATTTAATGTCACTAACAAAACTGATAGTGTTTGGCACAGTTCTAAATTTTTATATGCTTTTTTAAAAACAGAGGTATACAAGGTGTGCCATTATGGATGTCTCTTTTTTTGGTTGGTTGTTTTTTAGTGTGTTTGGGGTTTTCTTTGTCATTTGCATTTTCTTTGTTTGTTGTTTGTTGTTTTGTTTTGGTTTTGTGGTTTCATTTGTTTTATTTTGTTTTGGTTTGTTTGCATGTTTGTTTTTTGTAACATTGCATATTATACCTCTGATTATTTTAATCCTTATTCACACATAAGGGTGCATAAAGCAATTAGAATGTTATCTCTGCATGCATAACAATAGGCAAGACATGGACCTTGACCTGATCACCTGAAAATAATTTTAGAAAGATTTGATTTTACCTCTGAAGTTTCTGTATCTAAATAAATGGAGTTACTGGTTTCATATTTTGCCAAATTTATTATAAATCTTTTATTACATATTATGTGAAGGTATTTGGGCAGAAATCTAAAATTCAGTTGTGTTCTGTATGAAAATTAATTGTTCATGTAAGTGAGGGAAAAGTCAATTATTTCTGACATCTAAAGCTGTACAAGTGTGTTCTATGCAAGTTTACAGAGGCAGGTTGCCAGATCACATGAACTGAAATTTCTGGTACCAATCTTAACGTTTTCCTTAGGCAAATATTGCTAGAACTTGAGACTTATTTACTGTTCTCTATCATTTTTGAGACATAAATAGGTGTTGAAGGGACACAATCTTCCACCATCGCATTCTCAAGTCTTGTAAAGTGTAAGCTAATTATTTAAAGAACTAAAGCTGCACTGACTGTGTTCCTTGAATTACTTCTTGAAACACCCAGGAAATCCTACGAAACACTCAAACCTTGCAACTGAAAAGATGAGAATACTCCCTAAATTCATTTTCTTCAATGGTCTGAACTAGAAACTCTTACTTCTCAGATGAAATGTGGATGCATTAGCACATTATGTCAGTATACGCTGTGCTCCTATTAAAAATATATTTGCTAAAAGGTGAGGGTTATTACTCTACCTACAAAGGTATCTTCAGTTTAGTTAACTAAATACATAAATACGTTTCATTGGAAAAGATTTTATGAGCTGTAGAATTAAAGCACGTACTTTGAAATCTGGATGTTAATAAATCATTGTGAAATGACTTTCCTGTATATAACTAGTCATTTGCATACTTCAAGGGAAATTTATGCATCTCAATAGGCTAGAAGATCTGATGGCTCTTCTACTTAGCTGCAGCTGTACAGGTTCATCAGAAAAGAAAGATCGAATAGGAACTACTCCCCACTGCTGGAAACGCCTGCCCCATACACCTCAAAGGAAAGACTCAAATGACTGAGCATTATGTGTAGGTGGGGTGGGGGTCAAGGAGGCAGTTTGCTTACAAAGGAAATAGAAAGGTAAATGAATACATGCAGTGAACAGCTACATCACTGAGAAAAATGTTATCAGGATGATTATTCATTAATGGTACATGGGCTGGTGGTAAGGGAGGAAAAAGAAGGGGGGGAAACGATACACAGGTGGTAACCCTGGGACCCTGAGGAGTCAGTGGGCAGCTGTTATTCCCTCCCCTTCCCTGTCACACTCCATAGAAGAACGAGACAGGGAGTTCAGGGGGCTCTTCCTTCTCAGGCTCCTCAGCAGGGCTGGGCCTGACTCCACGTGCGCCGCGAGATCCATCGCCATCCCAGAGTGGGTTTGGTACAGAGTTCTGTATCCTTCTGCCCTTAATACTACTGTTTCTGTTTTTCTCCTGTTACTCACTGAATTTGTTATAGTCTTAACTATAACATATCTTGTGTGTCGTGTTTTAATTTTTTTCCTTATACCCCTTTCTATCCTCCCCTGAGAGTAAGGGGAGAAGGGGGCTAATAGACAGAAATCCTGCTCTGTGTTTCATGTGGGCTTGTCCTGAGCCTTAAATGGAGACAGAACAGGATAAAACTGTATCAGTCATCAGATGCAGCTCAGCCATCTCAAACAATTCCTGCACTAGTAAGGGAGAAAGGATAACTTTTGCTGAAGTGCCTTGACAGTTTTATATCTGAAGTCTCCTGGAAAAAGTGTAAGCTCAGAGCCCTTGGAAGCACTTATGCTTTTTTAAATCTTTCTAATAAGAAGTGGAAATTGCTCAGTCTCTACACTGACTGAAAGTGCATTGGTGTCACATGAAGAGAGGCTGTTTCCTAGGACCCAGGGCTCAAAACCTGTTAGGGCTTTCACAATTTAAGTTCTATCGTTGAAGCTTTTAGAAGCCAATACAGAAACAAAAGCACCGTCATAACACAGTGGCCTCATAAGCTGTAGCAGACAGTCCTACACATCTTGAATGTTAGACTCATGTAGCAGCAGAGTTCTTGTGAACTATACTAGAGTAGGTGATTCTTGAAAGGAAGATTGCAAAGAAACAAAGGAGTGCTGTATCTTACTTAAATGGAGATAGAAAAAAGTCTCCTAAAAATCATTATAAAAATCTAAAACAAGCTACTTCAAGATAAACCTGGAATCAGAGAGTTTGTCAAGTAGTTGTTGAATTTAAATTAATAGATAAATAATTGGCTTCCATATCTATAAGAATTAAAATTACCCTGGATTTTTGAAAAACTGCTTGTTGAAATCTGTGCTGATTATGTAAGATGACGTAAGAGGAATTACTTCCAAAGAATAGGATAACCATTTAATGGCCTTTGCCTATCATATGTATACTCCCTTTTGCTTTCTGTTAAGTTCTTTCATTATTTAAAGAAAAACA
Source organism: Actenoides lindsayi (assembly GCA_025331215.1). Lineage (NCBI taxonomy): Eukaryota > Metazoa > Chordata > Aves > Coraciiformes > Alcedinidae > Actenoides > Actenoides lindsayi. The sequence continues at coordinate 3,671 of WTSP01017491.1, read as the reverse complement.
TTATCTAAAATTGGTTGTCAGATATCATGGAGACAATGCAAAATCCCCTGTCAATCAGTCAAATTGAGATAGGCCACAGTATTATTTGCAAGTGTGGACTGCAGAAGTGTTGACTTCTCCAAGAAAAGTCTGGATCCTAATACTGAGGTTAAATAAATTCAACAAGCATTCCTCAGAGTTTTCTCCCCACAACGATGAGGAATAAAATTTAAAAGTTTTACCTAAAATTAGGGATGATGCCTTGCCATTTCAGGATATGGATTTGTTCCTGCTAAAATTAATTGAAGCAGATGCTGCTACTCATTTTGTATATTTGAGACTAATAAGAGTCAACTAATGAAATGAAAATAAAATACTATTCATAGTTTTGAAGAAATGCATTTGAGAACTTTCCTAACTGCAAATAAAATCTGCAGTATCTACAGCTAAGCTGGTTGTGCATTTACAGTGAGCGTTTGACATGCTGTAGGTGTTATTATCAAACACCTAGAACTGCAAAGTTATTTAAGGAAGATTAACTGAATCTCTGCAAAGACTTTGAACTTTGTTATGGTAACATTTAAAGACAATCCCACATGACATGCATGCTGATGCTTCCTTCATTAACTTGCACCTAACCTTCTGGGAATGCTCTTTATGTTATCTCCTGTCTGTTCATAAGCCAAATGTTTTAGTGCAAAATATTGATGATACTACAAAACCAAGGAACATTCTAATTGGAATTTCTTCTATTTATTTTTTTTTTTCATATCAAACAACAGTGTGTCAGATTGAGAAGAAAGGGAAGACTGCGAGTTGCTGGCTAGTGTGACATTTAGTGTAAGAATAATTCATGAAACAAAATGGGCAGCTAAGACAGCCAAAGGAAATAAATCATCAAGCATTAGTCTACTTAAACAAATACCTCACACATATCATATCTGAATGTACTTCTGAAATGTCATTAATTGGTACATTCAGCCTCTCTGACATAGTGACCACTGTATAAAACCCTGTTCCAGTGCAGTCAACAAGATTTTAACAATAGAAAGTTGCAAAATCATGACTGGAAATGAAAAAAAGAAAAAGTCAGACTGGTGTGTTTGTGATCTATACCAAGGCAAGTAGTAGAAAATATAATGGTGCAATACAGAAAGTAAAAGGATAAAGAAACTATTAGAGATAAATCAATACAACTTTGTAGATAAAAATGTCTCTAAAATATGGTAGAGGGAAAATAAAATAAAAAAAAATTCAAGCATTATGAATATTGTTGAGAGAAATTAAAAAAAAAATATTTTCCTGATTCTCATAAAAGCAGTTAGGAATTAAGATTTTTGCTGCAAGAATGAAAACAAAACCCCTCCTTCCAGTAGAGTATTATTTAAACTGTGAAACACATTGACACAGTGTGATAAAAGAATTAATTAAAGATGGAGGAATTAAAAGATGAATTAAATGATAGTTTCCTGAAGGAAATCATCAGTCTCTCTAAGCAAAGTAACTAAAACACACTGCTCAGGAAGATGCTTCTGACTGACCCTCTAAACTGCTGTCTACCATAAGCTAGAGGACTATATAAAGGAAAATGGTTTTATAGTTGCCCTATTTCTAATATATTTTTCTTTTGCATGTACTGCTGCTTATCATTTTCACACAGAACATCATTCTTGCAGACATTCAAAGGTCTTATAACTCTGCCAATTACCACACTGCATTAGAAATCAAGAGATCTTGATGCTAATTCTGTCCCATTCCACAAGCTTTCTGCAGAAAGATCTCATTTTTCTTCTTCAACTTACTGGAATTCATGGACTGTGATGTGCAAACACAGGTTTTTTAGCTCTAAGTCAGTTTTACATGTCATCTTATTACTCAGAGGTTATTTTTGTCTATTTCATCTAGAGAAGTTGCTAAAACACACTGTAAAATGTTGGACAGTGCCCAGTCCCTTAATTATGATGTCCTCAGGTCAAGGCACCTGTTGTAATCTGAGAGAGGCTTGTACCTGAACTACTCCTAAAAGCCTTTCCACCTGGTGAAAATTAGTTCTGAGGTCCAAAATAGCTAAGAATGGCTAAGAAATAGCTAGAAGGCTTTTTTGGAAGGACGGTCACCCATTTCTAACAGATGTCTTCTTGAAGAAAAAAAGAGGCGTTCAGAAAAAAATAAAGGGCAGATGATAAAAGACAAACCACAAGGTGGTCAGGTGGGTGGATAGTCTCATGTTCTCATTTTTATTTGTTTCTGCAAGTGCAGCTTCCTGTCTATCACTGTACCTTTTCAAGAACACCTTCATTTGCCAAAACAGTATGTGCTAAACAAACTGTGCTATTAGGATGAAGATATCTCCAGTTTGCATCATAAAATTGTTTTCCAGAAAGGATTGTTTCCTTCACATCTCACAAACTAATGGAAATGGTAACAAACAGATTTCTAAAGATCCATCAACACACATTCAGAATGCTGGTGTAATCCAGAAATATTCATATTCAATATTTACATGCTATCGACATTTCAGGTAATGCATCCTATGTCACATAAACAGAAGCTGTATCAGTACTTTTTTAAATCAAGTAACAGCTTTATTCTTGGTTCAAAATTTCTTATCAGTTCAAAACTTCTCACTCATGTCAACTGATCAGTTAGCTGGTTGAGGATAGCCATCACTCCTGAAAGAACAAAATACAAATCCATTGCTACTGTAAGAAATAACTTTGGAGCTTTTAGCAACATAAAAGACACATCAGAAATTTGGCACTCTCAGTGAGTTCTGATGCTGTAAGCAAACAACTCTACTACATGAATTTATACATAAAATAGCCTGAAAAATCTGAAAAATCTGCCAAATAAACCATTTTAAATTTAAAGGGAAATAACTTCAGCAGCATCACTGATGTGCTGTGAGTTCCACTTCAGTGCTTCCAGAAGGTGTACCATTACAGATGTGCTCATACTGTGTGTTAGCCCTGGATCAGTGCTTGGATTTGGTGCTAATTAGTCCCTCATTCAAATAATTAACAGCTTTGTCTGTCAGTCACAGCACTTTCAAATCAAGCCTGCAGGTTCATAAAGACAGGACTGGCTCATTTCTTCTCCCCATCTGAAAGCCAGGCAGGCTGGGAGTTGATCATCATTGCTGTCACTGCCAGCTGGTGCTGGTGGTCACCCATGAACAGAGAGATCTCCCCCCTCCAACTGAGGCCAATCTTTTGATTTATTTTAAGGGCATCAGAGTAAGAATCAAGTATCTCATCAATATCTCACCTGTGATGTTGATAAAAACTCAGAAAGAGATGGCCCATACTTCAGGTACTAGCACAAAAATAGCTTCCATATGTAAACCTACACAGATCAAAAATTAAAAGCAATTTTTTCAAATAATTCTCCCTAGAATAATATATCTGCTTAAACTGAGCAAGAGGGCTTTACACATTACTAAAAAGTTGGATCTCCTCAAACATCAAGCAAAACGTTTAATTAACCGATAAGCTTAATGAAACAGCGAGATCAGAAAGCATAAATTTTAGTTAAACATTATTCTATTCCAAATGTTAGGAATGATTAACCTTCAAGAGGGGACAAGCAAAATTAATGTTAATTAGTTCATTATCTAAATTGCAAATGTTGAGGCAGGAGAGGTGACGAGTCATATAAATATTTTCTGAGTTTTTCCTAAATATATAAAATTA
>WTSP01017490.1:25009-42950 GCA_025331215.1 Actenoides lindsayi | reverse complement strand
AGGCTGGATATTAGGAAGCATTTCTTTCCAGAAAGGGTTGTCAGGCATTGGAATGGGCTGCCCAGGGAGGTGGTGGATTCACCATCCCTGGAAGTATTTAAGAGCCAGTTAAATGTTGCTCTTAGGGACATGGTTTAGCGGTTTTTGATAGGGCTGGGAATAAGGTTGAACTTGATGAGCTTGAAGGTCTCTTCCAGACAAAACTATTATATCATTCTATGATTCTCCTTCTGACTTAAGTTAGAGCAATGACTAAAATGACTTTCCTTTATCATTCATTAGATGAATGACAGTGAGGAACTGGCACCCTCTCTATCCTCCCCATGTGGAGCTTAGCCATTGGGTGGTGGAACTGCTAGAATAACTGACTTTCTTTTTCTGAGTGTTGATTTCTGTCCTGGAAGTGGCAGAACTCATAGGACTCATTGCTCTGGGTTTTGATGCTTGGGTTTTGAACATGCTGTGAGTTTTAATGGAAGCATATGCAACTAGCAGAGCTCATTTCAGCAGTTTCCCCTCAGTGTGTGTGCTAATAGGACCTCACTGATTTAGTTTGCTGTTTGTTTTCGTAAAACTTGTAGGAATTTTTCTGTCCAATTGCTGTTGCTGTGGCTAGGTTTAATTAACATTGGCTATAGGGGAAGAAAACCGTGACGGCAATGGACAGGCACACAAATATTTGCATAGTATGTTTCTCATGTGATCTTTTTTCCTCTTCTAAAGCCAAAATGTTTCTGAATTTGGCGTGAATTTCTGGAGAGTTGGCCTGAAACTTCAATTTTTTTGTCAAATCACCTATTAAAAGATTTCCTTCCAGTTCCATCCAGTAGCTTTGGTTACTTGTCAGTGTAGGCTGGTAAACAGTTTGGTGAAGAGTGGATCTTTTTTATTCCACCACTCAGGCATACAGCTCGTGTTATAGTTTAATTCAAAGAGCTTTCCATATCTCAGAAGGGAGGCAAGGGTACCAAGACGGCAGGTATCCTAGGAGAAGACTAAGTGTCAACTTCTGTGCCTCCTGTAATGTAAAAAAAAATAGTATTTTATTTAATCTGAAGAGGCGTACAATTGGACAGGATGGCAAGGAAATAGGACAAAGAATTTGTTGAATTAAAACCAAATCAACATCAAGATCACAAATGTATAGAGAAAACAAGATTCTCCTTTGTGCTTTCTTATAATATGTGAACATGATAATATTCCATAGAATAAAGGTGAATCCAGTAAAAGGAAATACTACTTTTATTCAGTGTCTGGTAAGTCTGTTTAATTCACTGTCAAGGAAGGTTACCAAGAATAATACTATAGCTGGATAGTTTAAAAAGGCTGAATAATATTATGACCAATAACACTTCTAACTCCATAAGCTATGTGAAATCTCACACTTCAAAATATACATTGATAGCAAACCACTCTTCACTACTCTTTTATTCCACTACATCAGTGACTTGAGTTTGACTTCAAGGTGCTTTCTGCAGTAAAGCACTAACTAAAGACAGCGTTTCAGGATGAATTGCTGAAAACAGCTTGGAGGTTCCATAGTTCCTGTATATTGTGTGTTAGACTGTGAATTCTGTCTTACATGAAATAGTATCAGGAAGATAAGTTATTTTTGTGGTTGCATTGTTGGGGTTGGTTTTTTTTGGTTTGGGTTATTTTTTGGGGGGCGTCTGTGTGCTTGCTTGGTTGGTTGGTTTGGTTGTTTTGATGTTTTGGGTTTGGGTTTTTTTTTAATTCAGACATTTTAACATCATTAGTTTCAGCTTCACTGTTGTATCAAGTTCTGTAGAGGTCAGTCCAAGTAAGTTTCTCACCTGTAAAATAGATACAGTCTTCTTTTGGAATACAATGGCAATTCCACCTTGCTGCAAGACTTCCAGTTCTCTGAAACAGGATTTGTAGCATTATTTGACATCAAATAAAAATGGAAGTCTTTTGTAGTGCTTCTCACACAAACACTTCCAGATTAAATCAGGAAAAGAAATGTACTTTACCAGGTTTCTCATTTTTATCAATTTTTAAAAAGTTTCAGTTCATCTTAAGATTTCCAGTTCAGTCGAACTTAAGTCACTTCTTCTTATGCAGTCTTAAGTGTACCAGATGTCTAAATTCTTCATGTCTTTCTAAACAGCCTTTTAAGTGCATGGCATTTGGTTTTGCTATTGTAACGTTATCATTGGGGTTCTCATGTCCAGTGGATGAAGGAATATGGTTGTATTTCCTGTAGTAGAAGTCTTGAAAAATTGTGTTCTAATTCTAAGATTGATTGGGTTTTATTACTAATTTGAATCTTCTTTTTTGGAGGAGGCAGTTACCATGGGGGGAACAGCATATAACTGTAATTTCTACAATTAGGTTACTATTCATTGTGATTGGCATTTTCCTCCTCCTCTCCCTTTAAACCAATCTTCAGCTGAGACAATAATAAAATGAGAGGAATCTGAGAAGATGCAGAGTGTCAGGATAGGGTACAGTGAAGTTGCTTTCACTGCATAACCTGTTGAAATGTCTTGAGTTCCAGGCCAGATGGGATTCATGGCAAATGAAGATGAGGAAAATGCATGTCGAGGAGAGTAAAACCTCTGACAGCAGAATAGCTCAACAGCTGTTTTACACCTATTGTAGTCATACATTATTGTGACTTTCATAGAAGGGTTCCTTTGACTACATATCTCTGACCTTTGTTTTCCATTCAGAGTGCTTAAGAGAGAAGTAAATTGGCTGTTTTGTGCAACCTACTGATTACACCCTTCAAAATTGTTCCACTGGTAAAAGATTTACCATCAGTGTGCAATATTGTTACATCAGATATGACCAGAGATGGCTGCATTCTATTGCAGTCAGCTAAGACATAAAATTACCTGTGATTTTTTATAAGAAATGTCAATTTCTGCAGATTTGTAGGATCTTATTTTTCATTAAATTCACATATTTTTTATTTTTATTAGTGCTTGTGTCTCTAGGACTTCTCAAGTTGCAGCACCAGGTTTTGATCAGATATCTGAAGACTAGGAAATTCCTTTGTTGCAATCAATTACGCTCTGATTTAAACGTGCAGAGAGTTTGATTGAAAAGCAAAATATGACTGACATGGTTGGCTTTCAACACATATAGAAAGTAGTCACAGCAACCAACTTTGGAGTAATTCAGAATATTAAGAAATATTTGTCCTCTGCTTGGTCATTCTAAGAGGCTGGATTGGTTTGTGGCCATGGTGTTAAATGAGAAAAGGGTACCTTTGGAATGGATTGGACTCAGCTCAGCTGCACTGGTTTACCTGAGGTGTATGAAGTGTCATGCTGAAGAATCTGATTTTCTGTAAGGCACGCCAAGAACTTCTTAGGCAGGGGATGGAATTTCACTTTGCTACAGTTTCATCGGAAATTCAGTGAGCATTGCTTTATCCATGAACAATTTAGATTTCACATCCAGAAGGATTTTTTGTTGTGTTTGTATAAAGGCAATATGAAATAAAGTAAAAAAACCCAACAAAACCACATGGGTGCTATAGCAATACGTAGGGCTATTCTTTGCCATTTATCACTGTTCACATCTGATGATCTGAACCGTTCAGTGCTAGGGACACCCAGAAAGCCTGATGGTCTGTTGATCTAATTCCATCTGATTCCATCTCTTGCCTGCCCTGCTTGGCAAGGAGCACTTGCACGCCAAGCCGTGACCACATGTGAGCTGACACGCTGCAGCAGCGCTCCTGGGAGAAGCTGCCACATTGGTTCCAAAGAATGGATGTAGTAAGTAAAATTCTTTGTTACTTCCTTAAAGAAATGACAGTGTTCTAAATAATAAAATGACAATGCAAAGACAAGAGGGAAGAGCTGTCACAGCCTAATTGAAAGTTCGTTATGCTGCTTATACCATTATCGTAAAACTCTTTATCATGTGTCTGTAAATGTGCAAATTAAAAACCCAGAGGTAATTTTGTGTTTTATCTGCATGTAAAAAGATTGTGAAATTATCATCTCTTTCATAGTTAAATAACTTTAACCTGCATGGTGACCTTTGAATATGCAAATAGCAGAGCTTTGTTGGATGGAATATATTTTGTTAATTGTAAAACGATAAGTGGAGAAAATCTGAAGAAAACAGGAATTCATTTTGAAGTAATCGTGGAAGGTTTATGTGATAAGGAAAAAGGAAATGTTTTATATTTATGTGCAGGCTCGGAAGAGTGATTGTCTACTGCTGTTCAAAGCTGTGACTCTGCAGCTGTAATCAAAACCAGCAGGAGAATTTCTAACTTACATCACCAGCAGCAAACTTGGTGAATACATAATGCATGCCTGGAGACTTAAAGAATTTCAATAGGCTCTTAGGTAACAGGATTTTGTCTATTTATTTATTTATTTATTTATTGTTCTCAGTTTGTAAGACATCTTTGAAAAAACTTAATGCTGTGACCATGAAACTGAGTAATAATTAAACATTTTTCTGCAGGTCAGAACGATCATTTTCACATACAGAGGAGAGAAAATGCAATGACCATGAAGAGAGAATTAGTTGCACTTAGGCATAGTACAAGTTGGTTCTGAACAAATCTGTCTAGTTTCTTGTCAAGACAGGCACACTGACTTTGCAGTCTCCAGGCCTGCTCGCTTCCGTGTGTGCGTGTGCGCGTGCGCGCGCACGAGCGCATGAACCTTTTAAGTGACTGTGTCTTGATTTGGTGATCTCTGGAATGAGGTGGGTTTGGATTTTACTTTATATGTGGGACCTGAGCAGAGATTTCAGTTTACCTCTACAGAAGTCTATAGTGGAAATCATAAGCTGCTATATTGTCCTAGCCATTTTGGAGTGCTCCCACATACCTTTACGCTCCTGGAGGCAGCAAATTTTAAGCAAATTTCGTCACTGATCTCAAGGGGAACAGTTGCAAACTCTCAATGTCACGTAATAGTCAAAGGTTTGGAAAGAGATGGTAATAATGCCTGCAAAATGCAAATCTTTACTCAAGTGGCACTTGCACGAAGGTACAATTAATAGGTTAATAGGTAGAGGAAGTCTGCGTTCTTGGCCAATTTACACTGGCAGAGTTAAGACTCATGATTAGGCATAGCAGACTTCTGTATTACTGTAATAATGGTGCTTTTTAGGCAGTTTGAGCTCTGTTGGATTATATGTAAGAAGGAATGACAGAATCACACTCAAACTGTAAATCTGGGTGAATTCTATTAGTGTCTTTTTATAGACATTCACTTATTTTAATAAATTTCATGTTGATAAATGTAAATTACAGTCAGGTCTTTCTTTCATGTTTGGGTTGTTTTTTTTTTTTTCAGAATGTATTTATTCTCCATCGAGCTATACCATGACTAATTCAGATTTGTTGCTTTGAGGCTGCATTGTTTGTTCTGCAGTTCTGCTCTGGAAAATCATACTTTTGTTTCACTAGATCCTGCAAAACTCACTCTTTTTCATAGCAGATCTTTCTGATCTCCATAGTTTCGACAGGAAGTTAGACAGACTTGGAATTAGGATTCCAAGGGGCTACAAGGATACTGTGTTTTGACTACTGCATATGAATATTTTTTTAAGGGCTGCAACCTATGCTGTCAGTCACAAATACATCGTATGAGCAAAACGTGTTATTTCTGGCTAAAGTGTGAAGGGCGTTATCAAGGGACATTTTTAAAAAGGAAAATCCCTAAAGACAAGGTTAGTGTAAGTGCCTCAAAAGAGCTGACAGTAATGTAAATAATTCTTGATGATATTTTGCTGTAAATACTCTTTTATAACATTCATATGCTCCATGCCATAAAGATAAACCTCTTCGGTTGTTATGTTCCAAGAAGTGCAATAAAGGTATATGAAAGTAGAGAAAATTGAATTCTAACATGCAGCCAAGTTATGGACCATTTGTTAAAATAGCCTCATATTGGTACCTGCCCTGGTAATGTTTCTGCTTGGGGAATCAGTGCAGAAACTTCAGCGCTGCCATCGTATAAGTCATAGCAGTTGAATTTTATATCATTTTTTTCACAGACTCTTCCCTGTTGCTTTTCATTCCATAGTTCAGTACTTCTGTTATCTGGATTTTGTAGACATCCAGATCATAACAATATCGTGAAGGACTTGGGGTAAAATTCAAATGTAGGCCAAACTGTTCCTTTCACTCATGGAATCCAACTAGTTCCTTACATGAGTCCATAGGTGAAATAATTGGGAATTGCTTAGCTTACATATTTCCTACGAAATTAAAACCTGACAGCATTTACGAAAGTATCAAGTCCTTGAGATTCCCTGGCACAGAAAATGCATGTGATTATGCTTGGAAACTATCTGGGCCTCCACTTGTGTAAGTACTGCCATTTGGAGACGGCTCATGGAACATCGTGACTCTTAACACACAGCTTGGGGTTGTAGGAGAAAGAAAATACTTCTTTGTGTAGGTCAGAAATGCACCAGGCACCATCCTATCTGCCTAACTGCATAGATGTTCACATCTGAGTATCCTGAAGTGTTCAAGGGCGTTATTTAATTTATTATTGCACTTCAGTGTAGCCATAGCAGGCCAAAGAACTTCAGTGAAGAAGTAGAATCCAGCCACCCATCCACTGCTTTATGCATTCCTGAAGGCACAAGCAGAGTTGTTTGGGCAAGTGCAAGCCACAGGTGTTATCATGTGTTCTGAACTAGGATCCTGCACAGATGAGTCTCAGGAACCTTTAATAGAAAGTTATTTGCTATACTGAAGAAAGCTTTGTTAAATAAGTTAAATGAGACCTTTGTGTCTTATCTTGCATTTCAGCTTCTTTGGAAAAAAAAGGTGATTGCAGAGGTGATTGGATGATTGGTTTGCTGTTTGGATTGCTATTAATGGAGAAGAATTTCTGTGTACTTTTATTAGTGTTTGTATTGCAAATGTTGAAGACTGCAAAAGTTGGAAACATGAGCAGCATAGTAACACATGCTTGGTATGGGGTCCTGGGGAGTATGCATATGCCAAAAACTCATTCATAGCCTCTACTGACAACAGACTTATCCCAACAGTAAAGTCAAAGCCTAGCAGCCTTCTGAACCTGAAAGATTTGAATTCACTGATGCTGGTATCTGCTGATTCCTGGACATGTGAAAGGAGAAAGTCATCTGGGACAGAGTAGGAGCCTGTCCTAAGAATGTGTGAAAAACTCACTTTCCTATAGTATCAACTTGCTTTGAGTTTCTGCTACTAGGAAGATATCTGAGGGAATCTATTTATTGTTGCAGTTCCTGGAATGGAGATGAGCTGGTGAAGAGAGAAATGTAAGCAACAACTTTCCACACACCTTCCTCTTTTCACTGTTCCCAAAAATGCCAGGCTTCATTTGATTAGAGTTGAGTTGGAAAGAATTCTTATCCATTGGAAACAAAAAATAATGAATATCTTCCCACAGGGAACCAAAGGTAACTCTTCAAAGAAGCTACATTCCATCAGTGTGCTCATTTACCTTCTCACAGTAGAATTAACTGTACCTCTGAAACTGTAATGTTTCTAATGTTTGCCATTATTAGGGATAAAAGTGTAGTCATATACTACTACAACTCCTGTGATAGAACTGAGAAGCAAACGTATTTTTCTTACGCAGAAAGGTTGTGTTAAAAATGGGAATGGACTATTACAGGAACTTAATAGAAGAAAAAATCTTTTCTACCACCATATGGTTGTGATATAACACAAAGTGTTTTCCTGCCAAGATATCACATTACAATGTCAGGCTGCCAGTAGCTTCTCTCTTCCTCATTTAAACAACAAAAATACCCACAAAGAATTCTTTGGCTGAATCAGACTTGCTTATAAACATACACTGTTGGCTGGTACTCAATCTATGTGCTTAGTTTCTCTAGAGAGACAGTCCATTTCACTGTTGGTTTTTTTTCAGAAGAGTACTGGAAATGACTTAACCAGCTCTGGGAAAATGTTTTCTGTTCTGGACCTTAAAAAGAAGATGTCTTGCAGAGCTGCAGTCATCTGGCCTGTTTGCTAGTTCCTTCTTGTACAAATTCTGACGTTAGTGCGAAACTCAACCCGTGTCAGTCATCTCTCTTGGCACCTACACTTAGGAATCTGCAGATTGAAGAGGTCACTATTCTCCAGACATTTTGGCAAGGTCCATTTGTTCACTACAACTCAGACTAGGAAAAACCTGTTGAGCTAGGCCTTGTCTCTGTCGTAACAAGGATTTATCATGGGCTCTGTGGTTGCTTCCTAAGGCTACCTTATGCGATTAACATATATGGCTCAAATTGTACTTTCTGTGTGTTATAATGAGGAGACTGGAAACCTTCTTTCTTGTTTAATCCCTACAGGTAGAAAAAGCATAATTGTTAAATCGCAGAGCCTAAGATAGTCAGTAATATCCCCAGCATTAAAGCGCATGACTAGCTAGGGATAGTGAATCCATATATGGCAATGTCCCACATTCATGTGTGTTCAGGAAGCATTTTGGCTGTTATAAGCATTGATGTCTCTTCCTATCTACCTCTAGGAAATGCATCCGGTAGCCTCTACCTGAGGTCTTTAATGAGGACATGGTTGTTTACTGGGCTACACCTTCAGAAGGTATGAACTATTACAGCTTTTTGGGCCTTTGCACAGACATCTCAAATTTCCTATATATGAACTGTATATATCTCTACTAAGTAAAGTGCCATTAGATGTAGTTACGTTGTGACCTGAAAGCACATTATCAGTACCCCACAATGTCTGGCTTCCATATCATTCTGTCTTTATCTGCACCTTTGTTCCTCTGTATTTCCCTGGAGACCATGGGAGTTTAATCAAACCAAGTAACTGTCCTTCAGGGGACAAAACAATATTTGCAAAATATTGAACTATTTGTCTTTTGGCAGAATAAGGTGTTACTGTATGTGCAAAGCTGCTGAGCTCCAAAGTTTGAAGCCTTGCTGAGCATAAGAAAGAGTCTTATTTACCTTGTTGTCCTCACTTCCTAACCAGCTAGGACTGAGAGCAGCCCAAACAGATGCTCATATTGCACAACAAATAATTTTCCTCAGTTTCATCTGTATTAGTATTAGTCACAGGCCATTTCATTTTCTGCGGACAGACTAATGTGATTAGCCACATTTAGATTTATATGTGTGCTAAATTGAGCTGCATTATGTTGCACGGTTTTTAGGTGCAAATGGCATGGTGGCTGGTGTAATCTCATGTTCTAAATGAGATAAGTGTCTTACCATGACACTGCTCTTTTTACTAATAACTATATTGCTTTTTATTTCAGTTCACTTAGGTGAAGATTGTTCACACATTCTTTTTCTCAGACAACTGATGTTGGTAACCCTTGAAAAACACTTAGATACTGCATGAATCTTTGACAGTCAGCTTTAACAAATAAGGAATGATATGTGGAATGACAGATGGAGATCCCCGTGGCTGTTGGCTAACCTGAGGGGTTACCATTTTCTTGCTGTGAAGCATTTGAGGAAGGGGTAACTAGTACAACTGTGTGTGAGCTGTAACAGGTCTGTCATCCTCCAGCACCAGAACTCTGGAAACCTCTGAAGTTGTTTCGTCTCTGTGAACAGACCACACTTCATTTGAAGACTGTAGAAACTGCTCAGTTTCTTTCTGCCTGTGACTTTCAAGCAATGGATCTGTCACTTACTGAATTTAATCTAACGAAATCTCTTTGTCTTGCAATATGCTGAACCAAGATTTAGCACTTGATCTAACACCCCCAGTCTACAGTGTGACATCTGGTGCTATTATCATAGAAGCCCAAGTCTAGGGCTAGGGCCCTAGTGCAAGGTAAACTGCAGGTGTGAAAAAATAACAAGTGCTGTTGTTCCTCCTCCTGAGGTTGTGGAAACAATCTACCAGTCTGTTACAAGCACATCAGTGTAAACGCTTGTTGAAAGTGCTGGACACAATGATAACAGCATCTTCTCCATACTGGAGGATAGAGCTTGATCTGCAGGTTCAGGTGACAAAAGGGAAGGAGCCTAGGGAGAGCCTAGCAGCCAAACACATGGGCCTCATGGACCCCTTGGTTCATTGTTAGAAGGCTGGAAGGTTCAGTGTGAAGCACAGCAGAGTTATGCTAAATAGAAAGGTAATTATAAGATCAAACTCTGTCAAAACCAGAAAAGTTGGAGGCTGAGAGGCACGACACTGGCTTTTATATAATTAACTACTGGCAGAAAAGATCATTGATCTTCAGGGAGACTCACGTTCACCTGAAGGTAAGGGGCTGCCCAATATGCTGTTGTAGCTGTAGGGCAGCATGAATAGGAAACTGGCCCCTGTTGACTACTCTGGAACTGTGGCCTGACAGACTGGGATGATTCTAGAAGAGCCTGCTGCAGCTCTGTTTATGCTCTTCATATCTGGCCTCTATTGTCTTCTTTTCACTGTGACTGAAAATGCAAATATAGACAAATGGAAAGTTTGCTGAATCACTTGGTATTCAGGCAAGCTATGGAGCACTAAAGAATTTTATATCTTGTAAAATTGCCAAAGGAAAACGGGGACCTTAAGTCACTTTTTAAGTCCCTTTAAAAAAAATCCTCCCAAATCTCAGAATTGTCTCTAAAATAATGATTTAGGTGAACATTTTTTTTCTTCTTCCTACAGGCCAACCTGACAGTGCTAGTTAATCATCCTTTTTCCAGCTATATTCAAAGGCAGTCAGAGCCCAGAGTGGATGAGGCCAAAGAGGTCTGGACAGATACTACCATCTGAGATCCCAATCCTCTTTGTTAAAGGGAATACAGTGAAGTGGACAAAGCAGTGGAGAACGGGCAGAGCTGCCCTCTTCCGTTTTCTATGTGGGGAAAGGGTCCACCTCCATCAGTCTTCCACTCCAGTTTCTCATCAGGACCTAATAGTCTCTTGTTCTATCTGCAAGCAAGTATTTTGGATAGATTTGTTCCACTTGAAACAGGAAGGAATCTTGCCGATGCAGTTTGCCCTTCCTGGAAAACTTTCCAAGTGCAAGAAAATCTGAAGAGCTTTCTGCTGTTTTGTTCTACATTGTGCACCGGACAGAGATATCCTTGGATAATCCTCCTGTCATATTGGGGATGTCAGCAACAGAGAAGAGAGAGCTTCAGGTTACTAATGGTCCAGTAAATACAAGTGCAGTTGTTCAACAGTTAAGTATAGAAAGAGTTTCCTCATCTCACTCTTTCCAGTTAGGTTATGTGACTTGTCATTCATCAGGCAGTTAGGCAACACAACAGAATTAATGCAACAGCACACTGTACCTCACTGTACCTCTCTGTCCCTCCTTCTGCTTAGTTTTCTGCTTAATTGAATCAAGGAGCTGCTAACTGCCATCAGGTGAGCATCAGGAGCAGCAAGAAGGGAAGGGTGGGCCTTAGTGAATTAGGCAGCTGAGAGGGAAGAAGCTGTTCCTGTTGAATGCAGGGAATTAGATTAGTTCAAATGCTTATGTGTGTTTGTCTTCGTGGCCTTACACGTTGAATGCAAAATGGACTGCCTTGAGAGGGTAAGAACATTTTCTGTTCCTTTGTATTGATAATGAAGTTGTGAATTCAGAAGCTGGTAAACTCAGGAACAAAAGGGATGGAGATGTTAATCATAACATACATTGTTTCACAGTGAAGAGAAAAGGAAGACAGAGAAGTAGTTCACTACCTACTAAGTTGGCTGCTTAAGGAGATGTTGTTCATATTTTGAATGCAGTAGAGAGGAAGGGAACCCCCTTCTCATGGGTCTTTTTTCTGCTTGAGTCTGTCCTGAAGGACTGCCTACAGATTTCTCATTTCCAGGACAACTGAAAGCAGGAGTGTGATAAATAGAGCCAGTGAATCCTCCTACCTGTCTTTGGCAATGTTGAAGGTGTGTGATGTGAAGATGTGTATGGTACCCCATGGTTGTTCGAAATTGTGCTGGATTAATTACAGGAAGTATTCAATTATGGTGAGCTCAGGGTTAACAAAGCCTTCTGCCTGCCCCAGAGTAAGGTGCAAATGCATGCCCTGTTTCTAAGGGTCTGAGGACTGTTCTTTTTTTCCCTGCTGCTCTTCCAATGCCCGTGGCCTTGTTCTAACTGTGAGGTGTATATAAGTAAAGTGTTTCCAAATGACATTAGCATCATCTGAAATGTTGTGAAGTGCTTGAAAAAGACACAGTGTGTCTTCGAAATGTGCAGACAGAGGGTTTAGCTACATGCTCTTGTACATAGCGGAGTGAAACCACTCTGTGGTGATGTCCCTTCTCCCACATCCCCTGTGACTATTTGCTTCTCCTAACAAAACATTGTCTCCATTCACCCAGCTTTCACTAGGATGAGGGTGCCTGTGCAGCATTTTCTGTTGTTCCCTTTAGCAGCTGGGAACATTGGCTATGAGTTACAGTGGGAAGGCAGTGATGCTTGGGCTTTACTCATTTTTATTTTCAGTTTTTAAGTAACTTGAGGTCCATCTGTCAGAAATGACTTAGTAAGGGATCCTTGTCCATGATGCACTTTGCAATTAGGCCGTATAGGAGCAAGGGGATGAGAGAAACCTTTCAGGACATAGAAGAAGGAAGGTAGAATGAAGAGGATTAAATTTTCTTGCTGACACTATGACTCAGTACAGGACTTGGGTTTTTTTCTTCTTCCTTTTTTCTTTTTTAAACACTTGCAGAGGGTAAGATCCTGCTTTCCATTAAACTGTTAACAGTCACTTATTCTAGAATAAATCCTTCCATGCTCCAATTAGAGTGTATTGTTTAATATTGCCATTGCTGCTGCTTAGACCTATGATCTTGCAAGGTGCTTATGAAAGCTGTTAAAATGTGGGCTATGTGTTGTAGGGTTGTGTTGTTTTGTTTGTTGTTCTGTGTTTTGGTTTGTTTTTTTCTTGAGTGTGAAGACAGTATAAATCTTAGGTAAGGAAGTGGTGAAAGTAACAAACAATTGTTACTGATGGCAAAATAACCTGAAGCCTATAAATAGGACACTACACAATAGAAATTAGATAATGGGAGGATGGAGAGTGTAAAACACTGAAAGTGGAGAGCTGGTGGTGTTTCATAGCTCACAGGACACATGTTATGCTCTATCTTGGATATGCTGTCTTGAAGATCTAAGAGTGGCTGACAGGCTTCAGACCTTTTCTTTTAAGACCTAACCATTCTATGGGACAAATAGTGTATTTTCTACTTCCAGGATAACTTCTAGTTTCCAGTAGTCACCAGTTTCTTCAGTGCAGCACAAGGAAGTGTGTTGCTCTTCTGAAAAGATTTGGGTTTTGTGTGAGGCAACTAGTTGGTGCTATTTCACCTCTGTTGTGATCGCACAGTGACAGGCTCTTTAAATTGCAAAATGGAATTTTGCTGAAGTTCATTACTGGAAACACTCCATAGAAAATCCACTTGGAGAATTAGCTCAGTTGCATAGTCAGTTCATGTTGTGTTTCCTTGCAGGCCACATTTTCTTTCATTTTCAATGCTTTATAGAGAACCTAGGCTGCAGAGCCAGCTAAAAGGAGAACTTGCTCTAAGAAAGTTCCGTCCAGGATGAGTTGTATGGAGGTAGATGCAGGAACATTGGGTGCAAATTAAAAAGTGATCAACTGAAGATTTCTTAAAGGACATATCAGACTTGCTCAGTTCACTTGATTCAAATGAAGAGGCTTAATGTAAGCTATTCCTTCTATAGAAATAGACCTTTAAAACACAAGTGTACTGCCTTAAAGCTTTTCTGGAAGAGACAGTTCTGTTGAGGAAACAATGCTGTAAAAATCTTCTCTTCTCTGTTGTTGCTCATTTTAAATGGATATTATTTCTTATACCCAGGTGATGAAGTGAAGGGAAAGACTAACTTCTGAACTTTGTTATTGGTAACTGCAATGCTAATGAATCCAGTAAACCCTCCAGAGGTGAAAATAAAGCCTTTTCCAAGTTCAGTTTTATGATGCTGAATGTCTCTGGGCCAGCCTAACTTCTTGTGTTTCATTCCCTCACTGCACTGGAAAAATTGATGTAGCTGGCCTTTTTTAATAAGGAAATGGACTTGAAATCATCTGTTGTGAGTACTTTTGAGGTAACACAGTTGGGAGAAAATAAAGAGCCTATTTAAACGCCCTTTGAATGTCCAATTGTGACTCCTTTCAAGTCCTAGAAAACTGTATCCAGGCAGACTCAAGTCTTAATTTCAAGCGGCGAAAGGTTGGTTACTGTGGTATATAGGCTGCAGGCAGTGCGAAGGTTGAGTGTCTTCTCCAGGAGCATCCCAGCCTCTTGGTATGCTCCTTCATAATGGTGTGTGTAGAGTAGGCTTGCTAGACAGCCCTTCTGTTTTAAGAGGGTTGGGTTTTTTTTGTGTGTCATGTTAAAACTTTGTGTTTCTGTGTATATGTTCACACATTACCTTAGCATATGCTTGGGTTGTGATGTACTACTATTATTTATCTTTCCAGCCTAGAAAAGACTTGCCTAAGCTTATTGTCTTTTTGATATAAGGTCTGCCTTTCAGTCTTCTCATATTTCAAATGGTTTGTCCCACTTGAAAGATGTCTTTTGAACTTGCATAGTTATTATGGGTTATACTAATTCTCATTATTTTCTACCTGTGTGGTTTTTGGGGGTGTGTCTTTCCTGCTACAGTGGGGCCCAGAGCCTTCCTGTGTAGGAATTAGTGTTTCTTTTTAATGCAACTGTAGAGTCAGTATCTTAGGAGTAAAATTACAGTTGTGTATGAATCCTGTGGAAAAGAACCCAGTACCTTTAGTCATACTAGCTTTCAGTTCTCAGCCCCGATTCTTTGAAAAAAAGACATCAACATCTGAACCTCAGTGAGGTGCATATATTTGTCAGAAATGGACACACTTCTAATTTTCCCATGTATTATTTATATATGGATTCTAGGAGATGTTAACGGAGGTTTTAAAATCTCCTTAGGTGTCTACATTTGTGTCTTCCTGTTTCTCTCATCTAAAGTTGTCCGAGTGCTGATTTACTTAGGCTTCTCTCCTGACCATCTCTTTACCAGGTTTGTGCTGCAATCATTGGTCTGTCTTCAGCAGTTGTAGTAAGTCTTAATTTGTCTTTGTATGCAGCCGTGATATCTCTGACATGTCAGACCTCTCTAAGGGAACTGCCTGCCTCTGTAGGGTTTAGTTCTCTCTTCAGCATTTGTCCCTTCCCATTTGTTCTAATACCTGAAAAATAATATATAATATTTTGAAAAGAGGTGTAAGGGGAGGAAAAAAACCACCAACCATGCAAAATATAATGTGGTAGAATTTGGGTAAAGATTTGTATGAGGCATAGGTACTTTATGTATTTTGTGAAGATGTTTATGATCAATTAGATTCAAATCTTTAAAAGAATCTTGCTTTTTTATTATAATATGCTATATCTTGAAAATGAAGTTTTGTCTTTGTTCTATGTGTAAGTGTCAGCAGTCCCTACAGGGTTATGGAGTCTTGTGCTGTAAGGGAATACATCCATTGTAATCAGCCCTGGCTACTGCAGAGTGCATTGCTATCCTTTGGAATTAGTATGAACTGAGGGTGGTATAAAAGAGACCAGACTCTAGCCTCATCAGTTTAAACACTGAGGAAAATAATCAAAGGGAAATACAGTAGTGAAATCTTAGTTTCATCGTGTCTGATTTCAAGCTAAAACTCTGTAAAATCACTGCTTGATCTATTTGAGTGTTTGTGGGTTGCTCTAACCTGTCATCTGTAAGTCATTTAAGAATGCCCAAGCTGTCCTTTGTAACCACCGCTATGTTTTGACTGTTTATTCTCACCTTTCTCAAGCCTACACACACCGCACTGCAACACTGTAATAGGTGCAAAAATTTACATAAGAGTGGTAAGTGTATTTGTCCTTCTAGAACATACTCCACTGCAGCACAAGTACCTTGTAGTGTAGGAATTGCCATAGTAACTACTCATTTCTTATTGATTAGCTGGATAAAAATTCTCATAATACACAAGCAGAGTAACTTGCTGGCATATGGCTTCAGGCTACCCCTGTGGCAACTCCTACTTATGCATTATCTCCTTTTTCTGCATATAAAAGGGATTTTTAATGAATTAGTATTCCTTGGATTAGACCACAAAATAGTCTTTTCTGCCATAATGGAGATTATATTTTAAGTTAAACTTGATATGCAGCTCACAAGGCAGAATATTGACTCAGTGGTTTGTTAGGACAGCTATATTTCATCTCAACATGAAAACTGGAAGGAGAAAGGGGAAGGAAAGAAGAAAGTGTTCCCTCCTTCCCTCTTGCTCAGGAAGGAGTCTAATCACTTCACAGAGTTGACTTCTAATGAGTAGAAGAGTGTTCTAGTTTGGTGGTTGTGATACATTTGTTTGGAAGGTGCTTCTTAAAACATTCAAATTGATTGCATGAGAAAATGTATCATGTTTCTCTAGGAGTACTGTAGACATAGTAATGATCTTCATCAGCAGCACTGTGAATGATTACTGAAAGCAGGAGTAGGCCTACAGTGATTTATAGTGTCTGACAGCTGTCTTGGTTCATGTACTGTGGTTGCTGAGCATACTATTGTCTCACAATCCTGAAAGATGCTCCAACAAGGCTTCTACCGAGTTTGTTGTGAAAGACAAGCTTTTTGTGTATTCTATCTGGGGACTGAAACTGTGAAGCAGTTAGGCAGGACACTGGATAAAATTAAGCCAAACACATTCTTCAGATGTGAAGCACCAGTTTGTTCAGAATAATATAAATTGAAAGAACAGCAACACTCAAACAGTTTTTACACTGTAAATCTATAGTCTATTCTAATGCTATTAGTCTGCTGTGAGGCCTAGGTGTTACCTGTGATTATGCACGTTCTGTGTGGTTATTTCAGGGTACTATTAGTTAGATGTATAGGAGAGTGAAGATTTTAGAGCCATTTTTAGTTCATATCTTCTAAGCTGTTGTTACAGATGGTACTCATGCAAGCCTGCTTTACTTGTCTTGGAGGCCTTTTCCCACCTCCCCAGCTTAAAAATGCTGAGTTAGGGCATCACTTTTACATTGTACCACCCTTCGACTTCCTTATCTTTACCTACAGTCTGACAGCCTCATGTCAAACTTTGTATGACCTTAAGGTTGTTCAAAGGAGATCTTAATCCATAGGGTTCCAGGAAATGCTGCTGCTGTTGCAATAAGCTAGTCCTTCACAGAAGGACTGCTGAGGAAAACATTCCGCTCTCTGTAGCAGACTACAAAACAATGGAGGAAACTCTTTGGCAGCTGTAGATACCTTCTGTCTTAACAGGAAGAAATAGTCGTGGCTATTCTTAATCTTTGATTGGCCTGGAATTCTTGTGTGCTTTTGTGAAGACTTTCACAGGCAGCAGTGTAAAGTTCACTGTTTAGCATCTTTGGTTTGTGTACTGAGATCTGGAAGGTGGTCCCAGAAAGCAGCTGGAAATGTAAATGAGGAAAGAACAAAAGTAAGTAGTGGATGAGGTAAGAGTTTAGGTTGATATTTTATATTGTTACATCACTTTTCCTCCCACCCCTTTAACACAATCTAAAGGGGAAAGAGGGGACCCAAATGAGCCCAAATTAGAAGCTCGCTGTTTTGGTTTGGGGAAAAGCAAGCCTAGGACCCTGAGGAGTCAGAGGGCAGCTGTTACTCCCTCCCCTTCCTTCCTACACTCCATAGAACAAGGAGACGGGAAGTTTAGAGGGCGGCTCTTCCTTCCCAGACTCTGGAGCTGTGAGGGCAGCTCAGCTCGACTGGGCCTGACTCCACCTGTGCCACGCAATCCATCACCATCTGACATCAGGTTTTTTTATATAGTTCTATATCCTTCTTCCCTTAATATTCCTTTTTTTTTTTTTTCCCCTCTTATTCATTATATTTGTTATAGTCTTAACTTCCAATCTTGGGTGAAGCATTTTTTTCTTTTTCCTTATTCCCCTTTTTATCCTCCCCTGGGGGGGGGGGTGGGGGGAAGGGGCTTAATCCTGCTTTTTGTTTCGTGTGGGCTTTTCCTG
>WTSP01017490.1:0-24909 GCA_025331215.1 Actenoides lindsayi | reverse complement strand
TATTTGTTTTTTGCTCTTCCTTTTACTCTTGGTGTGTTTTTTTTTTTTTTTTTTTCTTCCTTCCTTTTTTTCCCCCCCGGGGGGGGGGGGGGGGGGGGGGGGGGGGAGGGGCTTAATCCTGCTCTTTGTTTCATGTGGGCTTGTCCTGAGCCTTAAACGGAGACATTTGCATAGAACTTTTTAGGGTCACCTGCAATACAGACTTGGGATTGCTGGAATTCCTGTATTAGCAGCTTGCTAGAGATCATTGGAGTGGAAGTGGAGCTGGATGATGAGAATTCTTGTGTGCTGGCTCTGAAGAACCAGGGAAGGTTTTCAGAACACAGCTGATGTGTGGGTTTCTCAGTCATTCATATCTATTTCGTTAAGGGTCTGCATTGCTGCATTTACCTGCTGGTATAATGACTGATATTGTCCGGGCATCTCTGCTACTTCTGCCATCATGACTCCTTTTTATTGTCAGATTAGGAATAATCTGTCTTCCTTTCTCTTACAAGGAAGGAAAGGCTTCCTTCCTCATAGACTAGCATGGAAAATGATGGGGAATCGAATCTAAAAACCAGAGTGCCAAGGACTCTTCAACCTGCTGATTCCAAGGCTTGCCCATTTTCTATTGACACAGAAGCAGTGAAGGAGCCTTGTGCAGTTTTAGATACTAGTGTTCTGTTCTAATGCTTTTTTCAAAAACTTTATTTTTGAGGGGGAAATAATGATTGGGTAGGTTTCATTCAACTCAGAAAACCTGCATGTAAAGAATATACTCCAGGGAATTTTTTTATTTTTATTTTTTTAATCAGTATATTGTGCAGAGAGCATCATGTGTTTAGTATTTAGATGCCTAAGCTTTAAGGTATTTGTAATATTTAGGCATTTCTGTGAGTGTTTTACAGATATCTGCGGAGTATTTTCATCAGCAATCTCACACACTGTAACAGAAATAACAGCTGTACATATTAAGCATTTCCAGGTGTGTATGGATATCTAAATAGACACATGTATTTGTGTGCATCTGTAAAATCCATCCTGTGTGCTGATACTGAACACATACTCACTGGAATTATCCTGTGACTTGCATACTTGGAGGCAAAGGTTCTGAATAAAGAAGAATCTGTCCATAATGGAGTGGAATTTATGCGGTTGCTGTGGGTTTTCAAAGCAATGGCTGCAGTCAGAATCTGGCCTAAGTAATTAACTTACGAAGGATGGAAAGAGAAAGCAGCATGTGGAAGATGTAATTAATGGGAACATATAACAGTCAGCTCTCACATAATAAATTGGCAACCGTGCCTGAGGTAACTGCCTTTTATTTGTAAAATTCAGTTGGAATTTTTTAGAAGTAACTGCACATTTTCTTTCATTTCCACGTGGTTCCAGAGAACATAGTACAGTACAAATATGAACAGGAATGCAATAAAATCGTGGTTGTTTGCAGTGGTGGTTTGTTGTTTGTTTTTTTTCAGGCTCAGGGCTATGATCTGATTTGAGCCGATCTCCAAAGGAAAGGAGGAATACATTTTAGCTCACGAAAAGACAAGTGGTAAAACATTTTAGTGGGATTTAATATGGAATAATCTAAAAGGACAAGACAGGAACTACCAGAATAAATAACAGTAAATGGCTAGATATCTATTTGCAGAACAGATTTAGTAATGCAATTCCCCCGACTTGAGTAAGTAATGGTTAAGATAAATGTTCTGAAATCCTCCCATTTTTGAAGGCTTGAATTTTTCCTATCTGCAAGTTTACTGCAGTTTTCTCCTGAACAGCAAGCATGACATCAGTTGTTCTTTACGTACGCCACAGATGCTGGCAGATCTTCAAGAAAAGGCTTTCTACCAGTTGCCTAGTGCAAAGCTTTGGAAGGCTGCAGGGTGACTCAATGGCTCCCCACACCCAGCTGCTGATTCAGCTGACTCAAACAACCTGCTGCAAAAACCAGTGCTGTCATCCTCCCCCCCTCCAAACAATTTGCAAGAGGAAGGTGAGGAGAGCTTGCAACTGGGATTTGTCGCTGTGACCAAACATACAAGCTACTAGATCTCTTAACTGTCATTTCCAGGTTTCTCAATGAAGTAGAGGGAACTGCTGCTTCCTGGCAGATGGGATTCCCCTCTGCACACAGGGAGGGAAGTAGGCTACACACCATTTCAGTGCTTTGTTTATCTGGGTTTTCTTTTGGTTTTAATCAAGCTGTTTGTTGTCACTCCTGATAATAGGGAGGAAAAGGGGAGTCCAAATCTATTCAAACACGAGGGAGGATCTAGCCTATTTTGCCCGTGAGTGAATGGGGATGGGATCTAGAAGTAACGCAACAATCTAGCGTTGGAGCGAGTCCTTCTCGCTGTAAATCTGGTTAGAAACTTGGCTGCTGTTTAAAATGGAACAGCCTGAAGACCGGGAAATACAGTTCTCCTTAAAATATTCCTGCTGTAACTAGCCTCTGTATTGCTGACCCCAGGGGATCTTGCATTTGCTGCAGGCTGAGCCTGGTAGGCAGGTTTGTTGCTGAACTAAGCATTTAAATAGACAGCAAATTTTGAAAAGTCCATCCTGCAATTTTTGTGCTGATGAATTTAGAATGATGTTCTAGCAAGCTCAGTACACTCCAAATTAATTAGCAAGGATCCTTTTAACAGGATAATTACTATATCAGCAAGTGGTAAACTCAAAATGAATGTGAGTAGTCCTGGCTGGCACCAAGGAGGAGGAGATGTGTTGCAGCTCTACCAACTGATTCTGAATTCACCTTCGTGTGAAAGGTTTTAGACAGCACAGCTGGTCAGCAGCAGCACTCTAGCTTTTTTTACTTCTAGACTTGAATTAAAATCTGAAATGAAGTTGCATTCCACTCTCCATCTGTCTACCTCACGACACCATGGCAAATGATGCTTGGCTTTTTAAAATTTCTGCTAGAAAAAAAAAAAAAAGCCCAAAATAAGAGCAGGAGCTGTTGCACGTTATTACTAAAGTATATGAGCACTGTGAAGTACATGAGGCTTCCTTCCTTCTGCAGGGCTGTTCATTTTTGTCTTTCATAATAGAAGAGTCTGATCTTGCATAGAGCAGTAACAGCTCACAAGTATAAACACAGGTTCACATGTTCAGGTGTTCAAAAGTTTAAATAGGTTCATCTTACAAAAAATAAGCATCCAATGGCTTATCAGGCTATGGATAAATAAGCATATGACTGCTGCAGTGGTGGCAGAAACACTTTTATTCATTCCCCAAACCAGATTCTGTCTTCAGATGGCTGAGGCTTTAGCAAATAAGGCTCAGTGGGGAATTTTTAATAAGGGAAATTATCATAATTAGATCTCTTTATATTTGCTAGATTATTTTTTTATACCTTTTTTCTGATTTATTTCAGAATGGATGCAGGAATTTGTAAAAGATTCTCACAGAAAGTGTCAGGTGCTAACTTTCAGAAATCACTTCTCTTTCTTCTAGCTTCTATTAGCTAAGCCCAGCAAAGTCATTGGCCTTGCACTGATCTGAAGTGTATTCTTGGGAGAAATTAGTTGGGCCCTATGAGGGCTCCAAATGTGAGAGTAGTAAATTAATACTTATCAGCCATTTCTTAAAATATCAATCCTGATACTCAACAGACCAGACAATCTCTCAGTTTACTTCATGGGACCTTGTGATACTTGATGAATGCGAAGCACAAGCCTGAATCCTTTTGTCTAGATTGTCTTGTCAAACTGGAGCAGTGCCAGTTTCTTTCTAGTTAGATTGTATGCTTGAGTCAGGCCACGTTTAAAAACCACATAAAATGGAGACATTTTAAAAACTTGTCTCAACTGAAAGCATAGTGAAAGCAGGATAAAGAAATCTTTACAAATATTCTGGGGTGGGGGGTTTTTTTGATGTGTTTTGTTTTGTTTCTTTGTTCTAACTGGTAGAAATAGAAAGGCAGGCACCTCTGTAAAACATGCCTATGACAAATGCAGTTGTCTTCTAGTGACCTGTGAGGCTGCTTTTTGGGGTGTTGTTTTTATTTGTAAGGTTTAGGTTATTCAGACCATGCAGGCCTTATGAGACAGTCTTGTGTATGCAGTTTTCATGGTGTTGCATAGTTTTTAACCAAACCCAGCCAAGCATGAGGTAATATTTGAAGACAGTTTTTCTTCATTTTCTTGAATGAACAATGCTTAGATGCTGCTGTAACAATACAAATCTGTCATGTCTCTTCACTTGCACATCTGCACAGTTGTCACTGCTGTAGTTGCTCCCATACGTGGTGAACATATTGTTTATCAAGCTCAACCATTCAAGTAGAGTTAAATGCTTCTTCCCATAATGGATGGGCTTGTCCTTCTATTTGAATACATGCAAGTACATATGTTAGCACAGCGCCACCAAAGATAATAACCAACTTTGTTAGTGTGCCAAACCTTTCTTGTTACTACAAACTATGGCTACAAAATCCCTGTGGATAAAATAATAGGGAACCATACAAATGGATAAAAAAAATGTCCTACTTCTATGAATTTGCTTTGGAAATTTCCCCTATGATGTAGAAGAAATTATTAACCTCTTGGTGGAAGGGATGACTTAGACACTTGAGGTAAGTTTGATCATAGAAATAGGCAAGGTCCTTCTGAAGGAGCCGTGGAAAATGCAACCTCTTTCAAGTCAGTAACTGTGCTCACTTCTCATGGAGCTTGGGATTCCTCTTTTGGAGGAAAAGCAACAAACTCTTTCATTTCAGCATCTTGGTCAGTGGCAGCATGAATACTAGCTTCATAAGGCTTGCACGGACAACAGCTGACTTCTTTCTTGCTCTTCTGCAGAATGGTGGCGCGGAAGTCCAATGTTATCACTGCCAAACGATACAATTGTAGAGTCACAACTAAGATATTCTTAGCTGTAAAAAATACCAGCATCTGATTGAATATTCTGAAGTGGCCCATCAGGATTGAGCGCACAATGAAGAAGGGACCATCCTGTATGAAAAGGCTGACACCAATATTCCACAGTTCCGCACTGTACCTGCACAGCAGCAGGCTGGGAATCCGTCGAGTTGATGCAGTTGGTTTGCAGCCAATGTGCTGTACTGGAAATAAAACACAGTTATGTTAAAACAACTTTCTAACATTTAAGCCAAGTTTGCCCTAAAGGGCAGTTACAATCCAGCGTACTCTGGATTATAAATGCATTCGACTGTGAACAATTCAACATAAAGCATATCCAATTTCTTGGATCTGTTTCAGCAAAACACACTAAGCTCATGTTAAGCAGGCACTTATGTGGTCTGCTGAACAGGACCAAAACCCACTTCCCCTTTTCTATCCCACAACTGGGGCTTTATACACTTTTAGAACAAGAAGCAGATCACCTAATGTAACAGCTTCCCCAGAGATTTTTCTGTTAAATCAACATGCTAGGCTAATATGTATCTCCAAGAAAAGAATTATCATGCTGAATGGCAACAGCCTGAGCTGTAGCACTTCAATTTGTTCCGGACTAAGACCTTGCTTTTGAAAGATTCATCAGATAGCCATTGCCTTTTTCATGTGTAATACTAAGAATGAGTCGTGTCAATGTGGGGCAATGCTGAGCATTGTGGATCCAAAGAAACTGTGGTCGCTGTTTGCCATACAAGACTTGACCACAGTTACTCGTTCTTAGCCTTCTGGGTATGCAATTGCATACAGCTGTTGGCACTTGAATGGATGTGTTCCCCTTGGTTGTTAACAGTGGTGGTGGGCTAGAATGCTATTTGTGGTGTAGGATCTAGAAAGATCATCAGAAGGGTTTGGGTGTGATAAATAGGGTTGCCTCTTATGAAAATGCATATAGCTTAACTAACCTGTCTCTCAGGCAGTCGGATCTCATTCGTTTAAAAAAGCATAGCTACTTGCAAAGCAGTAACATCTGCCAAACATTTTGGCTTATTGAAAGAATTATTTTGTTTGAGTCAACACTAAGGGAAAAAAAAGATGAGACTTGAGTGGAAAATTAGTTGTAAAATATAGAATTTTGCTGAATCCATTAGGCAAAGCTTCAGCAGCAGCTTAACTTTTAATATTTTTTTTGTGTGTGATTGTTGCTTAATAGTCCTAACTGCATTGATGTAGTCCAATAATAAGTGCCCACAGATTTCTATTTTATGTCATATTTGATGTGTGCATAAACATTCTGATGGCTGAATAAAAATTACTATCTCTGCAACTGAATAAAGCTACCTAAAATAAACTGTACCCATAGTTAACATCAGGACAATGTGTGTTCAATAATGTAACTTTTAACTGGTTAATGTAATTAAGCAGAAAAGCAATAGCCAGAGGAAAAAATGCACAGTACAAGAGGCTACTTCACTTAAATTAATGCTATGATTGTTTAAGTGCTGTTTGAGTTTTTTGGGTGGTGGTGATGTGTATGGGTTGGGGTTTTTTTGGTGGTAGTGTGGTGCTTTTTTTGTTTATTTTAAACCTGAGTGTGCATGTTTAGCAGAATATATTTTACCAGTTATGGGAATTTTAGCTGTGGTAAATCCAAAATGTGGTTGCATCCATTTTTTCAGGAGTTGAGCTGCTGAGCTGAAATATTTTCATAACTTCAGTGTTGAAAAGAAAGCTTAGTGCTGTCCATGAGGAAAAGGCCAATGAAAAAATGACTGGAATTTTTTTTTTATTATTTTAGTCAGTGTGTCAACCTAGCCATCAATTTTATATAAGATGCTAGTGAGGATAATGTATCTTGGGACTGCTATAGTTGAGCTGCAAACTTGTAGTGATTGGACACCAACATGGTTTGAACAGAATATGACTGAGGCATATTCTTCTTGGACACAGAGAAGCCCTTTCTGCCTAGGGACAAATACAAGCCTGAGTTGGTTGAATGTTGAACCTTTAAGATTAAGATGAGTGTACAGTCCCAAAATTATATGGTTCTTTAGGTTCCCTGTGAATAGGCAATTTCTCCTGTAATTACATCTTCTGTGCTCTTGGCTGTGCTGTTCCCTGTGGTTAACAACCTTCTCCGTAGCATCTTGTAACCTACCCACATTCGACCTATAATATAATCCCAGACCAGATCTAACTTGAGAGGTCACTTATTGAAGTTTAAGACAGTAACAGGCAACTGGAGCAGATGCTCCAACACAATACTTCAATTCCAGGTTTTTTTTCTGGAAGTAGAGAGTTTTATCAGGAAGACCAGAGGTTAGCCAGAAATAAGTTGTTTCCTCAAAAGAAACTACAACGGGCTTTCTTCAGATACTATCATTGTCATATGAATTGCTCTGCACTGGAAACCCTCGGTGTAGCCCGTAGCGTGTGCAAAGCCACAGGACACGCCAACAAAAATTTAAAGCTTTTGTCTGCTTTTTTTGTCTTCATGCAAGTACTAACCTGCAAGATCAAGTGGAAATTGTAACATACTCCAGGTCCATACAGCAAGAATTGCATTTATGAGAGCATAGTTATTCCTATGGGAGGGGAAAAAAACGGTAACCGTGAAGATGCAGTTTGCAGTAACAAAAATGTTTCTTGTAGTATTGGGAACGTCATTTAAAGGATGGCTGAGCAAAACAGTGGTTGATTAATGCATGCTCTTGAGACATAGGACTAAGGAAAACAGAGGCGCCTTTTGGTATGCAGTTTTTGCTGTTCAGGCTACATGTTCCAGCTATGTAGTTACACCAAATATCTGATGCTAATGTTCTGATGATAAGCATATGGAAATGGACTCTGTGACTCAAAGAAGAGATATCTTTACCCCTTGTAGTGATTACACATTCCTTGCAAGGTTGAAGCTTCTCTGACAAGAGGGAAGGACATCTTTTCCTGCTGTAAATCCTTTTCTTTGATATTTTCAAAAAAATAAAATAGTATGTCTGTTATTCTTTTTCTTTATGATGGATGTTTACAACAAGATGAGCTTACTTTCTCTGGAAGAGATCACAACGTTGAAAATTCACACCAGACTATGTCATACCCTTTTTTTTCTTATCTTTGAACACTTTGTCATTCTATCATGAAGAAAGTACATACGAGATAACCAAAGATGTAACTTGGGTAATTAATGACTAAAGCAAACTCTCGTTGCTTCCTTGCCAGTCTAAAACAATTCATTAACCTGAAAGAGTCTTAATGTGTATCCAGTGTTTCAGCTCCTGCAGCTGTAAGAACTGATGCTGCATGGCAGTTATGCTAGTTGTTTGGCTCTTTGTACTCTTTTATTGTGATGGATGTGACATGCTTCTCAGCTGGCAACAGATGAGTAATCCCTAACTAAGCTCATAGGGCTGTCAGGCCTTTTACAGAGGGAAAGCTGAGAGTAGGAAAAAAAGAGCCCTTGAACATAGCCTCCTGGTATCTACGGGAAATACAGTCCTACCAGTCTAAACACCACGGATATCTCAAACAAATCTTCAACCAAAACAAATATCTTGCACCGTGGAAATTATTTATGTCACAAATCGTCCTTACCGAACATCTTCGATGTCCAAGGTTTCACTTGCAAATTCAAGTATATCTGCTGCTGTTCCCACAAACATGAGAAGCAGCTGAGACAATTGGTCCCGGGTGATTTCAACTCCAATGGGTAGAAGCCATCTCCCAACTACGAGCAGCAGTAGGAAAGTCTGGTGGAGGGCCAGTGTCCATACAGTCTCACAGATTGTGGAGAGCTGATTCACAAAGACTTTAGCCTGTTTAGAAGACAATAACATGCTGTAACTTTAGGAGACTGACATTATACGTACCTTCACAGACTGTATTCAGCCTTAAGCCTGCTTTGCTTCTCTTTCGTACCGTATTAGAGCAAATCACTTCTATGGGGCAGGCATAATTTGAGAAAGGCATATTAATATTTGTATATTAATATACAAACTTTGGGTAATGAATATGAAGTCTTTCTCTGTATACTACTCCTGTTCTCACTTTTCACCTAAGCATTATTCTTTGCAAACCACCACCCAGATACTTTCTAAATTCACTTACTGAGATTTGGAAGAGAATGGTAGGAGAGTCTCCTCTTCACACAGACTTGTCCTACCAAGTATGCAGCACACTGTAGGCCATTTTCACAATAGGGTTTTCTGAAACTATTCTTTGGTTGGTTGTTTTTTGTTCTTGTTTTTTTCTTTTAATTTTTATTTTAGTTTTACTTGCTGTGTGAGGAGCTTGCCCCAGTAGACGTAACAGTTCTTTTCTAATTGATCTAATATTGTAAGATCTCTACCAGGATAGGAAATGGTGTCCCACCGTCTGAATGATGTGGTGATCTGTCCCCTCACTTCCACCACTGCTGTCTCTGGATTGATTGAAGTCTTGGTTGCTGACATTCACCTGAACTGCTCCAGGCTCGTTACCACAGTACTGTTGTGAACAAAAAGATCGCACATGCATAAACATCCCCCATGGGCAGCAGATGTGCTCTGTAGCAGAAAGAGTCGTGTTTTGCTGAACTGCAAAAGGGCTTATTTGTGAAAGTCAGTCGATGTTTACAGCGGTAAGTGCTCGCTCAGAATGTAATTCCCCTCTTGCTCAGAAGGGAGGAATTCCACTTATGAGCAAAGGAGTCATGTGTTGGTAGGTCCCTGAGAAAGTATAGGACTGTACTGTAGAAGAGGGTGTAAATTCAAAGCCTGGTAGAGTGGGTGATGCTTCTGTGCTGTTAAGACCCTGCTCTTGGAATTCAGTCTGCCTGCAGCTGCTCTGAACAGGCTTCTGAGTTTCCTACATAGTCTCTCTCTGGCTAAAACAGTAAAATAAGGTAAAAATTGGTCATAGTCAGTCCACTGTTTTATGTTCATGATCAGTCTCTATATTCAAACCCGTTCTCAAAATATCTGCTACTCATTTCTACTGTCCTAAAAGCATTTTCTCAAAATGCCACTGTTTCAGTCTTCTGTATGACTTCCCCTGGGGCTGAAATGAAGAGAGTTGAGGTAGGATGTTAGGGTAGTACTCCCTCCCACTAGCTGTGCCTTACTCTGCAATGAAATTCATAATTCAAGAGGTGAGGTTCAGGAATAATTAAGAAAAATAGGCCCGTGTTGTCACCTACTCTGCGGAGTCAAAAAAATGGATATTGTTATTTTTTTCAAGTAGCCAGTGCTCTGGAAAATCGAACATTGGCTAAAACATACTGTTACTTAACTGCAGTAAACCAGTGATGGGACAGTGTCCTGTTTGAGATCTGCAGCACTGCCCTGCCCTTCTACCTTCTTGCCCAAGGCTGTCCCCAGAGCAACCAGGGTATGGTTCTAAAAATCTATCTTCATAACAATCCCTTAACATCTCTCTTCACTGTAATAAAAAAGGGATAATTAGAAAATCAAACCATGCTGTTATTAAAGACTTTTATCCTCTCCTGTTTGTGCCAGAGAACACCAGATGATTTGCATTTTTCTGCTGGGCTCCCCACTATTTTATAGCACGGGGAGTGATTTTCTGCAACAATTGGAATGTGCTCTAGTGCATACTGAGTAGCTATATTCAGCATAATGCCTGACAATATAAAAGCAACACAATCCAGCAAATGTCACATTCTAGCAAATTTCAGATTCCACTTTGATACTTTACTTGGTTTCTGATAACGTTGCTCAGTATCTGGCTAAATGCTGTCTCTTGCCTGACCTTGTAGATAAATGGAGCAATTTCCCATGGTCTGAAAATATCTTGCAAAAAAGATATGCTTCTTGCTTTTATAATTGGTGGTAAAG
The DNA here is from genome assembly GCA_025331215.1 of Actenoides lindsayi. Lineage (NCBI taxonomy): Eukaryota > Metazoa > Chordata > Aves > Coraciiformes > Alcedinidae > Actenoides > Actenoides lindsayi. Next base: position 14,234 of record WTSP01017490.1, on the reverse strand, counting down.
GCTCTTAAATTAAATGTTTGCTTTATTTGGACAGCGGGTGTGAGAGTGGTGAAAGATTGACACACAGATGTGGAGAAGATGGCATTTCCATTTGGAAGAGGGAAGTCTGAAGTTCTGGACATGGAAACAGTGAGAGGGAGGGGCTGGGACTCTGCCCATCTACAGCCTTTTGGGGCTAATCTCTCTGGGTTAGCCCTTCAACCAAAGGAAAGAGACACAACAGCTTCTTCAGAGGATGTTTCAGAAATGAAACTTAACTGGTGCATAGTCTAAAGCCTATGGACACCAGCCCCCAAGGTCAAAGTCAGCCCTTCTGAGTAACCCCCACAGGCAGTGTGACACAGTCAGCTGGGACCATGACCTAAAAATATTGCAAAATGGGGTAACCACCTCAGAATACCAAAAAGTGAGTAGCTACATTGTAAGAAGTAGCCTGTGTAAGGCAAAGGGATTACTAACGTGAGCTAGAGGAGGAAGTCTGATTCAGTTTGACAGCCTTTGGTTTGTCATGAAGTCTGCATTTGAGCTCACTCCTCTGCTGCTCAGCAGATGCCATGGCTCTCCCCATGCCAACAACTGAGAGCAAGTAGCTCTCATGGTACCAGAGTGGCTGGTCTGCTAGAGGGAGGTGGGGGAAAGCACTCCATGGCTTCCAGCTGCTTTGCAAGAGGGCTTTTTTCTTCTTCTTCCCCCCCCCCCCCCCCCCCCACACCCAGTAGCACAAAGATGTAGAGAATACTTTAAGAGAACTAATTCACTTTGTCAGTGTCCCTTGTAGGTTCCTCATATGTAATTTTAGCAACTAGTCCCAGACAAGTGAGGGGTTACTATTTCAGTGCAAGGCTCCGCAAACTCTGACTGAAGGGCACTGGTCAAGGCTGTGTCCATATCTCTTCTCAGCTGCACGCAAGCAGGAAACAGCAAACTGCATCTGCAAAGCCAGTCATTTAAATAGCCTCTTGATTTTTAATTTCAGCGTCTTTGTATCTGGTGTTGGTTTGTTGCTCTCTGTGTATTTGAGTGGTGATTGCAGTGGTGATTCGCTTGAAAGTTTGGAGAAGAGCCTCTGTTTTCACCATGTATATGCATGTAAATAGGACTGTTGGTGCCAGGTGTGTTTGCCTGGCAAGTTATCTATGTGCAGTGACTTAATGGCAACATGACAAGGAGAAAGCGAATACTAAGTTTCATAGGCAGGTGATAAACTTGGTTTACCTCTTTACTGCTGGAAGCCCAGTTACTCCTAGGTATCAAAACTGTGTGCATAGCTAAACAAAAATGCTTTTTTTTTTTACTGTGCAAAAATAAAACAGGAAGAAATTGTACACATTTTTCATAAATTCTAGCTTTGTATTCTTCCTTTGTTTCTTCTGAGATAAAGCTTACATTCCTCTGATTTATAAAACATCTAATCTGAATGGAAACTCTGTTGCATGACATGACAGTGTCCTAATGCGTGGCCTGCAGAGAGCTCGCTGTCAGTACATGGAGAACCCCTGAAATACTGAACTAACTCAGCAGATTTCTATTTGGATGTTATTCACAATCCATTATTCCCCTATAAAAATAAGGTTAGCTACAACTTTTTACACTGGCTCCAGCACTGAGGTTGTAAAATTGACACTCGACTACTAGGGCAGAGTATCCTCCATCCTTTTAATGGGAATGGAGGCTGCCAGCCTGAGAACGTGGTGGAAGAGGCCAGTGCTTCCCTGGAGTGGGCCCTCTGCCAAGCAACAGGTACCCTGCTCGCTCTCTTCAATTGGCTGGAAACAGTGTGGCCATCACTATGGCAACACGTGTGATGCCACAAATTCAAAGCGACTGTGACTGCTTCGTTTTGCTCATACAGGAAAGCTGAAATGTAAAACAGAGAACAGATTGGTTAAGCTGCTTTCCAAATTAAGGAAGATAATGGGTATGGAAGGGAAGAAATGCCAAAAGACTCAAGATCACTTTTAGGAGAGTGATGCTCTAGAATTTAGCCGGTAAGAGAATCCCATCTCAGAATGAGGCTGAGGGAATGGGCAGTGATAGTCACTATTTCCTTAAAATGTCCAAGTTAAGGTGGTTAAAAACAAACAGAAGGTTTACCAAGTGTCTGTTTTATTACTGACTGGGAAGCCTACACAGAGTACAGCAGTGGTAGGGAGGTAAGCCCTGCAAAAAGTGGTCAGTCGCTGCTTTCTGGGCAGTGATGCACCAGGCGTTTGAAAAGGTAATAGAGGTATTTGTTTATCTGAGATCTTATGCAATATTAAGAAAGAATGTCTGGGATTTTTAATAGATTAAATGGTTTTCATTTTCTTGCCGCTCTATTTTGCAGACAGCAATTTTTTTAACTCAGTAGTACAGTTCAATTTACTTAATAGTCTCTCCAAACATGTATTTCATCCCCAAATACTTTACTGCGAAGCAGTAGTTTCTATGCATCCAGTATTTCACTGCTGATATGTGAATGGTATTACTTATGTCCAGTTCTGCAGTACTTGGAGAGGCAGAATTGCCTCTGTCTTTGGGAAGAGAGACTGCAGATTAGCACGTGCCTTAAATAACAGCACCAACACAAGCAGTTGATGTTTCCTGTTAAAGATTCAAGATGAGATCAAAGTTCCACTACTTTAATGACCAAAAATTGGTTTCAAGGTCTATATATTAAACGTGTGGATCTAGCAACTGCATAATTACTGATTCTGTTAGTAGCTTAACAAGGAAAATCCCAGCAATACTTCAGTATGAGGAGTAGTGCTAGTCTGGGTGCTGTGCTTGTTTGTAGGGCTGCTCCCCTTCTGGAAGTATTGGTTTCGAATCTATTAGATTGTGTCTTTCCAGAACTCTCTATCTGATCTCTCCAGGTATAAACTAGAGCTGTTAAGTTGATATACTCTCTCTTTAATTCACAGTAGCAGTATATCAATAAGAACAAAGTATGCCTTGTTCTAACATCATTTTGGGAAATAAACTGATGCCTTTGCCTACAGAATTAGCCTGTTTTGTGGACCAGATTTAACTATGACAAATGTTCTCAATATCCACATTACCTGTCTGTGACTGTTTAAGGAGATTTGGCAAAACAAGAAGACAATAAATTCCTGCTGCTGTATTTAGAAAAAGCCTCCGGCGTTTTCAGTGTAAATACAATTTTGAATATTTGATTATGCTTCTGTGGGCTCTAACAATGTTTCAAAGGAGAAAATGAGGCACTATGTCTTCTTAGTCTAATTTATGTATTTTTCTTATGTTCCTCTTTGCTCTTGTTCCTAACTGGCCCTTTTCTGCTGTGGATATAAGGTACTGCATATGTGCAAATGCTGGGACACGCAAATTCCCCTTTTCACGACACGGAAGTGCTAAGGGGACTTGAAAGGAGCCTGGCACGAGGAGGTGGTTCACGCAATGTAAGATTCCGGGGTAAGTGGCTCTGTCCTGGCCCTGACCAACCCCATCTGCCAAAATAACAATTGCCTTTAAAATTTTTAGTGTGTTTTAGTCCTGAGTTGGAATCCAGACAACCCCCCTCCCAGATTACTATGCAGCAGAAACAAAGAAAGGATATAAACAGTGACAAATTACCTTGTCAGCTCCCTCTGGTATCAATCTGTGAGTATTCTAGGTTGCAGCAAACAGGAGTTTAAGACCCCTTTCCCTGATACCTGTCTCAATTTTGGCTTGCTTGGAGTTGTGATATCTGCCTGTTAAGTGCTGTGAAACTCAATACTTTATTTTACAAAGGTCTCTAAAGCAAAGAAATTCTTTCACTATCCTGAGCAAGATTCAAGCTGGTAACCTGAGGGTGAAAGGTTGTTTTTCTAACTTCTAGTCCTCAGTTCCACAGACAAATGCAAATAGTCTCATTTTATTCTCTCAATTAGGAAAGAGGCTCATTATTTGATAGTTAGGAAATGCACAGTAGTCATAACACAGCTGTAGCTGGACCGGGAGACCTACCAGTATGTAACAGAAAATTGGAACAAGACCTGTCAGATATCTGTCTATATGCCTAAATCCAACCCATCAAATAATGCATTGATTTCAAATTAGTCCATCTTGTCTCATCATAAATACCTGAGTCCCATGATGAATTTCTAGTAGCCATAGTGATGGTACTGTGCAAATCAGATATAAGAATATTGCTGGTGAAAACCTGTGAAGGAAAAGAAAAGATAGCTTGGTGTTACATCACATCATAAATACCTTATATCCTATCATTATCTACATTGAAAAGTATCTTCTGCCTCCTACCATATGGGATATTAAGAAATAGGGTAACTGCAAATAAGAGTTGCTATTCTTCCTGAATTCCTCATGCTGTCAGTATTATGAATCATAGGTTTATTTGTAAGATCATCTGAGATCATATATGGAGGTTTATATATAATCTCTTTTTAAGAACTAGACCAATGTTTTACTGTTTTTATTGCCATCACAGCACTCTCTGTGCTTAAAACAAGAAGCCTCTAGCTAACATGCTTTTTCTGATTTCATGAAGGGTGAATTAATACATTGAGTCATTTCACTGAATGATGCTGGGATAAAGGCTGTTGATCAGAATCCTGTGCACTGACACAGGAAAGGTAGAAACAGCATCAGTTTGCCTAAAACAAGCATTTCTTCAGCAGGAGGTCTTTCAGTGCTGGCTAAAATAGTTCATGAAAATGGGTCTTGTCCTTGTTTCCCTGGTTGTGCTGGCAGTTGTATAATTCTCTAGGATTTCTGTCCCAAGCTCTTCTCTTTCTGTCAGCCTTCTATGATGGTGATGTTTTATTATCTTAGCTTTCTGAGCTGAGTTTATTCAGTAGCACTAGAGAGGTTTCATTACTCCTGCAAGTACCGATTCTTGTAAGGGTTGCTGGCTTGTTCTTATAAACACATGATAGTTTTGTTTGGGGCGTGTTTTTTGGCAATTCCTGTCCTTTTTGGAGTAGGAACAATGTCTGATGCCACTAATGTTCTGTCTAGTTCTGCTCTAGTATGGAGTGGGCATCACTACGATGCTGCTGAGATGCATAGCAGCCTCTGTATCACGTGTATGTATTGGCCTAGGACAGGGCTGTGGAGTCAAACTCAGGATAACTTGCTTGATTCCTTCTATCCTGTCACTGGCACATTGTGCAGTGAATTTAAATTGCTTATAAGTATGTAACTGCAGCAACATTTTGGTCAAATGCTGCATTTATTGTTTGTTCCTACCCTGAATGTACCTTTATTTTTGTATCATGACTTTTCCAGTGGAGATTAAGTATTGAGGAAAATAAAAACCCTTGCGGCTCAGGAATGATTGAGTTGCTGAGCTCTGCTATGAAATGTTTCAAACAATCCCCTCTAAATATAATCCTGGATTGGGTTTTTTTGGGTGGTGGGTTTTTCTGAGCTTTGGGTTTTTTTGAGGGGTGAGGGGGTATTGTTTGCTTTGGCAGTGGGTTTTTTTGTTGTTTTTATTTTTGTTTGTTTATTTGGTTGGTTTTGTTTAGGTTTTTTTTTGTTTTGGTTTCAGTTTTTTTGTTTGTTTTTTTGTTTGTTTGTTTTTGGTTTGTTTGGGTTTTTTTTTAATAATTACTAATTCTATGGGGTTTCAGCCTGGTTATTTGGGGAAAGAACACACCTCTCATTTGAATGGGAGAATTAACGTATTTTATGGTATTTCCTGTAGGACTAGAGCACATGAAAAATCCATCCAGCTGGCAGGTTAGCAATACTGAGCTAATGATACCAGATCAGGCCAGGAGACTTTGGGGGTTTTAACCCTGCCTTTCTTTCAGGAGGAGCAATCTAGAGGAAATACTATGTGCTGAGGCCCACAATATACTTATATGACACATGAGGAGTAAGATTTTTTTCATATTGGTGTAATAAGCAACAACCTTCTGTCAATAATGAATGGAAAGAATATGAGGAGTCTGCCTGTTGCTTGGATCAGCGACTGTCTATGGAGGTGTTTCTCTAAGTGCAGATGATACTGCCAGTTCTGAATGTGAGCATTTTCCAGTGGAGCAGAAAGTTTTCCTGATGCAAATAGAGGCTGGCCATTAGTCTAGAGTTCTTGCCTATAAACATTCTTTACTGGGCTACTTAAAGTGCTGGACCACAGTAATTTTCAAAATTTCCTTCTAGCAAAGTTTAGTCTGGTCTTTCCAGCACATGTATTCATCTAGAATAGATCCACTTTCTACATCTGTTTTTCTCTGGGTTTTCCAAAAGCTGCAGTAGCAGTTGTTCCTTCATGAAGACTCTGCTGCTGCCTCCTCTCCCCAGCGAGTCGGGTCTGCTCGATTTGCCTGTAGCTCATAACTGTGCACTTGGAACTCTGCTGTTAAATCTTCCTGTCTCACAGACTTTATCACTGCTTTTATTACATTCAAATATAGAGCATGGAACGCTTGTGTAAATTGTCACGCAACACTGCTTCTGTTGTAATGAGTTTCACAGGTTGCACTGGGCAGGAATTTAAAATCACTGAAATAGTCTGGGTTTGTTTTTTTTTTTATATCCTGGATTTGTCCTAGGGCCTGCCTGAAATTTTGAGTTTTGAAAAATAAAAGGTCCTAGTGAAATCTTGACAATTAGTTACATGACCACTTCCTTTTTCCAGAGCATTTGTTTTGGCTGACTGAGCGATGATGAGCTGTAGATGAATGCAGTAATTCTTCAGATGCATGTAAAAACCCATGTGCTTGGGCAAACTTTGCTATGACTAACTTTTTTGTTCGTTTGTCAGGCAGCCTTTCATGCATGAAAGTTGCCCTCTGGACTAGCCTCTCAAATACAGACATTTAAGCCACTCTTGCTGTATTTCAAGAGCGGTCGCTGTTCATCATTTATTTGTCACTGAGTTTTGCTTCCATCACTAGCGTAGTGCTAGCACTGCTGCGAGTAGCAGGGAGAGGGAATGCTGTCCCAGGGAAGGAGCTGCAAACCAGGGCACATTGGATGGGGTAAGAGGTGCAGGGCATCTGCATGAAAACAGCTTATGTGGAGCCCCACAGCACTCGTCTGCACCTCACACGTGTAGTCCCCAGCGTGCTGCTGCTTAAGAGGTGCCCCCAGGTCCCGCAGCCCGCCGGATCAGCAGCTCTCGAGCACACACCTCTTGCCAGCAGCCACTTTTCTCACATTTTTTCAGTCGTTAGTATGGATACACGCACAGAACTGTACAGTGGCTCCCAAATAGTCCGATGCAAAACCGCCCCTCCTGAAAGCCCCCTGGCCTTGGCAATGTCTTTCCCAGTTTGCCACCCCCCACCCCCCGGGTGCAGCAGGGGAGAAGACGCGGTCCTCGAAAGCTTGGCAGGACCAAAGCCAGAGCAGCGCTGCTCTCGGGCAGCAGCCTCGTACCGGCAGCAGAGTACATGCAAAGAAACGAGAGGAGCTCCGTCGGAGCTGGCGTGATATGCTCACCATTTGTAGCCTCTGCCTTGCTTAAACTTGAGGGTGAGCCCTGTCTCCAGGCACAGGAGCAGATTGAGCAGTGCCAGCAACCAGTACTTGGGTTCTTTCTTCGCTGCAGTCACTCTCCAGACCCCGATGAGAGAGTGCAGCACAAAGAGCAGGCGAGTACCCAGGGCATTGAGCAGCACCATCAGCTCCATCCTGGAGCAGCCCCTTCCCCTGGGGTCCGGCGCTTTTTAACAGCCCGGGCGAGTTGCCCTGGCAATCGCTGTGAAGCGTGCGCACCGCCGGCACGCAGATCTCTTCTCCCCTTCCATCTCCACAGAGGGGCCCATTATAACAAAAAAGAAACGGCATTGCCCCTCCCCCAGACTTCCTGAAAACTTTTTAGAGACAGGAAAAAAAAAAAAAAAACCAAACAGCTCACGCTCCAGGCCACAGCGGTTTGCGGTGCTTAGCGCAGCTCGGCCCACGCCAAGGCAGGGGGTGAAGGGCTTCTTTCTGTCCCCTCTCTATCATCTGCTCAAGGGCAGGGAGGCTTCTATCTCCCTCCGGGACCATCTGCCTGCTAGCCCTGCTTGCTGCTCTCATCTTGTAGATTTCTAGCAAAGAGGCAAAACGTAAGGAGCTGTTAATTTGAATCTTGCTTACTAAAAGCTCCACTGCGTCACGAAGGCTGCAAAACTCTCCTTCCTCTCCCTCTGAAAGACAGACTTCATATTTGGGAGCTTTCAGAATTGTTCATTTGACAGCATCACAGAATTACTGAGGCTGGAAAAGACCTCTGAGATCATCAAGGCCAGCCTATGACCCAACACCACCACACTGGCACTAAGTGCCGCATCCAGCCTTTCTTTAAACACATCCAGGGACAGTGACTCCACCACTTCCCTGGGCAGGCCATTCCAATGTCTGATCACCCTCCCTGTCAGGAAGTGCTTCCTGATATCCACCCGAAACCTCCCCTGGCGCAGCTTCAGGCCATGGCCTCTCCTCCTGTCACTGGTTCCTGGGAGAAGAGCCTGACCCCCACCTGACTACACCCTCCCTTCAGGCAGTTGTAGAGAGGGACAAGGTCCCCCCTGAGTCTCCTCTTCTCCAGGCTAAACAACCCCAGCTCCCTCAGCCTCTCCTCAGAAGACTTTCCTTCTAGTCCCTTCCCCAGCCTCGTTGTCTCCTCTGGACCCGCTCCAGCACCTCAACATCCTCCTTGAAGTGCAGGGCCCAGAACTGTGCCCAGTACTCGAGGTGAGGCCTCACCGGTGCTGAGTGCAGGGGGAGAATCACCTCCCTAGTCCTGCTGGCCACACTATTCCTGATACAAGCCAGGATGCCATTGGCCTTCTGGGCCTCCTGAGCACACTGCTGGCTCAGGTTCAAAAAGCAACAAGTTCTTCCGTAGCCTCAATGTACAGTGGCAGATCTACACTTCTTCGGTCTGTGAGTGGGCTGCCAGGGGCAGATGAGGGCAAGCATGAGAATTTTGGGTTAGCAGCTTTCCTTGGGGAGCAATCCCTACATTACAGCACAGAAAGCAGAAACTGTGTGCTTAGTTCAATAGTGGAATCACTGTGTGCAACAGGAATTGGAAAAGCTAACCAATACTGAAATGCAGTATATTGTATAAATGACACCTTCCTTCAGGAATAAGGAGCAGCCCCACTGAAGAACTCCAGAAATCAGTCTGAAACCTGGGCTAACACTAGTGTTTTGAAATGGGCCAATAGGTATGCATAGAAAAAAAATAACAGAATTTTGACTGGTAGGTGGTTACCTCTAGACTGCCCTTTAATATCTTCAGTAGGAACAATTTGTAAAGTACAGAGTATGTTTAAAGACTGTTTTGATGTTTCTAATAGTGATCATAACTTTTATTTGAATTTATGTTTTGGTAACCAAAGTCAAATTTCTTCTTGATCAGAAGTGTCACTGTGTTGCTACAGTTTTGTGTTAATTTACTGTCTAAGTACTTAAATTGAGATACACCATTGTAAAACACAAGTGGAGAATCAAGTCCATGCAATGTACTATGGTGCTTCAAAGGTCCTAACTTCCTAGCTGATTTAATTTAAAATATCCTGTTCTACTTTAAACACAAGGAGATATTATTCTAAGAGTTGTGACCTTTGTAAGAAGATACTTTTTCCTTGATTGCCAAGGTCCAAGTTTTCCTTGCTGCAAAACCTTTCTTCCTCTATGAAGTGCTGAAGCTGGTGCCAACCAGCTGATATCCTTGGGGGTGGGAGGAGATGGGGAACAAGGCTGCTTAAAAATAACCCTGCCCAGACAAAAAGAAAAACAAGAGGTCATTCCACAGTATAGATCACTTGCTCAGGAAATGCCTGAGTAAATAAATGGGCTGTGCAATGTGCCTTTTGAAGCAACAAAATCAAGTTCCTCATGCTCAGAGGAAAATTAATTCAAGTAAAGGGCCTACTATACTGATAATCCCCTGCCATATCGTGCCTTGAGTGCTGCTGGTTCACAGCCCTTCCGTTGGTGTTAAGGTCAAACCTAGTTGAAGAGGAAACGAGGAACAGACAGAATCGAGAGATTGTTTAAACAAGATACTCCTGTGTAGGAGTGCTTGATGTCTAAGAGATGACATGTGGGAACTGCTTTGTCTAATTGTTCATGGAGATCCTCACAGTGCAGATGTCAAACTTGGAAAGATTGTGATCAGCGGGACATTCCCATGATATTGTGCATTCAGGAAGGATGTGGTGAGCTTTGCTGATACCTAGTAGTTCTGCATGTTAAAGACACTTTGGAGCTGAACTGCTTGACAAGGTAACCTCATCAGTGAACAATCCAGACATCACATTGGTGGAAGTCCCAAACTTAAGTAGGAAGAATATATATTATTTGCTTAGTTGACCATGATAGCAACACAACAGGAAGAATAGAGGGAGGCGGTAGATATGGATGACTTCAGTTATTCAGTCTAGAAGAGGCAAAAATTGCACACAGACTTGACTGAATAATAACTCAGTGGTTGTTTTGTGGAGCAGCTGCATCTGGAAAGCATGAGGGCAATGCTTAACTTTAATTCTGAGTTGCTTACAGGATATGATGTAAAGAGTAACAGTGGAACAGATCTCCCCTGAAATGGACATCTTAATGTGCCTAGACTCTGCTCCTCACAGGAGTAAAACAAGTCAGAGTTCTCTACCATTGCTATGCTCAGCTTCAAAAAGGAAAACTAGACACAGATCAGGAATCTTGTTGAAACTAAGACTGATGGAAGACCTAACCCTTGTCATAGAGTATGGATACTGCTTCCATAAATGGGAAGTGCAGAGGAAATAACTTGTGTATCAAGAAAAACTCAAGGAAGAGTGAAAAGAAGCCAGTATTAGCAGGGTAAGTGAGACTGTGGGAGCAAGAAGTTATCCTTCAAAAAGCTGAAGTGGCGTCCAGATGAAGAAAACTGAAAAGGTTATGAAGTCTGGCGAGTACATTATACGATATATACACCATACGATTTACAAAGCTGCTACGGCTGGCTGAAGGAGTGTGAGGGACAATTGGCAAAAAGCACCACAACTAAAATGTCTGTTACTGGTTCAAACACACTGTGGACTAGAAGTCTACCAGGGAACTGTTGGGTCAGTGTATAGCTCAGGGGGTAACAGGGCTGTGCAGGAGGAGCTGATGAACTCTTTGGAGTCCTAGTAGCATGGGACAGCACTGACTCCTGCACGGAAGTTTATAGAATTAGCATGTTGTGGTTTTTTTTTTTTTTCTTATGATGTGATATGTACTAGTGTTCTACTAATTCTGTTCTTTTCATAGTTTCTACTAATTGGCAACTTACAGTTGTCAGGCTAATTGATCACAGGCTAGTGAGTACTTGAGGGAGAAACTCTGTGTTTACCTTGTTCTTGTACTTTTTCCCTCAGCATGGAGCAGACAGTGGAATAGATGGACCTTTGCTCTGACCCAAAATGGCTACACTAACAGAGATGAGACTTTCTAGTCTCTAAATTGGCCTGGGGTGAGAGGACAGTTTATACATATGGTAGGTTGGTAGTGTCGTTTGGATCCAAGCTCAAAGCAAGACTGATGTCTGTATCGAATGCTCTGCTAATGATACACCCTCTCCTTTTTTTCTGTCTGGAAACTTAGGCCATATGGATGCTGAGAACTGTCTGTGTCTGGGAAGCTTTTAGAGTTAGATGCTTCTAGATGAGCTGCTGTATTCTGGCAAATCATGGAAATGATGGTGCGAACATGTCACGGTGTGTGGAATTTTCATCCAAGGCACCTTGGCAAGACCTACTGCATGTCTCTGCCATGTAATAGCCGATATTAGTACGTCTGATGCATTTAGGAAATGTCAAACTCTGCTGTGCCCCCAGCACCAGTGACCTCCTGCAGGAATAGGAAATCTGACACTTGAGAAAGATGTGCCACAGGATCTTTGCACATGCCTTTGGGTATTTCTGCTTTTAGGCTGAGTCACTACGCAGATTTCATTAAACACAACCCATTACTGTCAGAAATTTGAAATTGCACCAGTTCCCAAGAAACTGGGGATTGGATCACAAGCTAAATGCCAGTCAGCAGTACCATGTTGTTGTGAAACTGATGGTCACGTCAGCACATAGGTACAGAACTGAAACCTGCAAAGTGTCTGCTCTCCTCTACTTGGGAAGGCCTTAGCTGAAGTGCTACTTTTGGTCAGTTGGGGAGGATCCAGTGGAGAAGTGCAAGAGTGTTTCTATAATAGCAAATTAATAACTTGCCTAAACAAATGGTTCATTTTTAAATAGCAAAAGTGACAACCTTATTACATTACAGTGCTTATAAAATCAAAAGACCCCTGTTCAAGCATCAGGAAGATTCCAGGTTGGACAGGAGTGCAGGGGTTTTGAAATCTTGTGAAGAAGAATTCCAGTAGAGAATTTCTGGGGGTTTTGGTGATCATGTGCAGTGTTTGGTTTCTTTGAAGGGGAGCTCTGAACAAAGGAGATTTTCTCACAATTTACTCGTATTGCTTACTTACAAACTGGAACGTTTTGGCAGTGAAATTTTGGGGTAGAGGCTATTTGCCATCTCCAAGAGACTTTGAATATTTGATTTACAATATTCATAAAGAAATAATTATAGGATATTAAGCAAGTAGCTGAAAGAGACTGGGGATGAGAAGGGTCATAAATTCAGTGTGAGTCAGCAGTGTTGTTCTGCTGTGATGGAGGCACACTGGGATGTATAAACAGACCTGTAATGTGCCAAATTTGAGTTATGGCTTCTGTCTTCCTTCACGCTGGGAAGGACCTCAGCTAAACTATCCTAACTCAGGTGATGCATTTCCAAGAGAGAACTGACAGGATAGATTGTCCAGAGAAGAGCAAGACGGCTGAGGAAAGAAAGAGAGAGTGCCATGATTCAGTCTAGAGAAGAGACAACTGAGGAGAGATGGAAGTTGCCAAGTGTTTAGGAAGCTGTTGCAGGGAGTCCAGGAATAGCCCATTTCCTAGTCCTAAAACATAGGGAAGGAAGTAAAAGGCTTAAACAGCAAGAAAGATTGCAATTAGGTGTTTGGAGACATATCTCGCTAGGAAGGACAGTGAAGCACTGAAATAGATGGCACAGAGATGTTGAATCTCCATTGTCATAGGTTTTCAAGCACAGATTAGGGAAACATCTGTCAAGCATGACAGCAGCTTAGTCGATCATGCTGTGGGGCAGAGGGCTGACAAGGTCTCTGGAGGTTTCTCCAAGTCATCCCTCCTAGGGTTCTAAGGTTTATTTTTTTTATTATCTGATCATTGCCTTCAGTCTCTGAGGAAGTTTCTTGCTTAAATTAAATCTGCTTAATTTTACTTCTAATAGGGTTCATAAAGAGGAGGAAATTGTTCTGTCTTCTGAATGCTTGACTGCAAACCGAACAATTATGACAGCCTTATAGAGAGATCACAACAAGTGGCAATTAACATCCATGTTGAAACAAATGGGAATGATTCAGTTTTACATGTGAAACAAAAAAATCTATCCAATTGTAGCACAAGTGAAAACCTTACTCTTGTGGATCAAATGCAGGAGGGAAAAGACGAATCCTTCTAAACATGATGTGTGATAGAAGGTACTAGCTATAGCTCAGTAAGGGTGTGAAGGAAATGGATAAAGGAGTGAAAAAACAGAATATAAAAAGATTAGCTCTCCAGTAAAGAGCCAATATGATTGCAGAAGCATTAAAATCCCTGCAGGAGATTTACTGAGGACTCTGCCCTGGATTAGAATTTGATATAAAATAACTTAACTGAAGTCATACAATTTCTGTGCCATTTGTAGCTGAGTTAATAGCATATGTTCCTGGAGGATTACAGTCAATGATTAAGGAAATTAGGTTTTGTTTGAATTTAATTTAGTTGTATAAAGCTGCTACAATAATTTACAGCTTTGATATTTAATATTTAATAACCCAGATCTTAAAAGAATCTGAGATATAGCAATGTCATTATATATTGAAATATTATCCTCATAAGTCATTTATATTTGCTAGTTGATAAGAATGTTCATCAACTAGATGGGCTCAACAGGAGCTCCTTGATAAAAACCAATGCAATTTTACAGGTGGTGGTGGGGAAATTTTTCTGTATCTCTTATCCAGTAAATCATAATTCACTGAAAAAGAACTTTGCAGTCCCAGTTTCAGTAGTCACAATAATATACCTCTTGATAGTTTTCTTTCATCTAATTTCCTAGCTTTAGGATTCACGAACATTAAAAATCCCATCTCTTTTTTCATAGAATCATAGAATTGTTAGGGTTGGAAGGGACCTTAAAGATCATCCAGTTCCAACCCCCCTGCCATGGGCAGGGACACCTCCCACTAGAGCAGG
>WTSP01017489.1:0-53401 GCA_025331215.1 Actenoides lindsayi | reverse complement strand
GCCTCCTCAGCTCGGCCACTGTATAGTATTATAAAACAAAAAGAGAAAAGGCAGAAAAAAAAAAAAAAAAAAAAAAAAAAAAAAAAAAAAAAAAAAAAGCTGTAGGCATTTTAAGCTAGGTAGAAATAGCTTTGCTATTCAAATTTAGAGAAGACTTCCCCCTGTGTGACTGACTTGGTCATGAGGCAGTTCAGTGCAAAAGAAGAAAATAAGATGGAGGACACTTTAACTCTACAGATCCATAACATATTTTTGCTGTGCTGAAAGAAATCTTATGACATTTTGATTTATTACTTTTTTTATTTTTTGTAAAAAAATAAATAATAACTACAACAAAAAAAAAATCACTAAAAATAACTTCCCTATAAACTGTTTAAAAACCTTTTGGTAATCTTTCTCAGACAAAACAACTTTGTTGGAAGCATTTCCTGGTATTATTAGAGTTGGCTATTCAGTGTGCATTCAAATATATTTTATATGAAACAGAAATATTAAACACACATTTAAATACATTAGTCAATTTTTAAGTCTGAAAAGCAGAATTTGGCAGCAATTACCATTTCTTGTATTTATCTAATCTTATTTTATGATGATGCAAATTAAACACAAATAACAGCGTAACTATTATCATGAAACACCAAATGGGAAAACCTACAGTTGTTACTCTGACATTACTGAGGAAGCAAGCCAATTCAGGACAGAATTTGGGCACATATTTTATCTGAATAAAAGTCAGCTGTTTAAACTGTGGTTAACAGTTTTACACTAATTTCACCTGTATAAAAACCTGATGTCAAATCTAAGCTACAAATCCAGGTTCTGTTTGTAGTAAACTGAGACATGTTTGAAAAAGTAAAATTATACTCTTTCTTGTAGATAACTATCTAATGGAATAAGTAAAGGTGCTTATCTTGCTCCACTGACTAAAGACTACCTTAAACTAACTTAGAGATGACTATATTTAGATAAGACAAAATGAAAAATAAAAGGATCATCTAAGCATTTCTTGAAATGCTGCTCTAACCTGGACTTCAAAATAGGGAGAGATCTGAAAGGCAGCAAGATATGCTTATGCAGAAACACAGACAGCAAAATTAAAATTAAGAAAACGTGAGCTTGGTAGTCAGTGGGACAGAGATCATGGTGACAACAGACATGGAAAAAACTAAGGAACTGACTGCCACCTTTGGTTCAGTTTTTACTTCGTAGGTGTACCATCAGGCTTCCCAGGTTCCTGAGCCTAGTGATAAGAGTCCAGACCCTTATCCAAAGGACCCTAAGATTAAGTAACACTTAAGCAAATTAAATAACAATTAACCAAATTGGACATATGTAAGACCATGGGACCAGATAGGCCGCATTCAAGGATGATGAGGGAGCTGCCCAAATTCAATATGAATCCACTCTCCATCACCTTTGAAATGCTGTAGGAACTGTGAAGAAGGAAGCTCCCATATAAACAAGCAAACATTACATCAACCATCAAGAAAGATAAGGAGGTTCCATGGCACTGTAGGGTTTTCAACCCAAACTACATACCTGGGAAAAGTATGAAAGAAATTCCCCTCTGTCACAGTTTAGGGTCAGTGTGGCCCCTTAGATCTATTAACAGACACTCTCTGTTAACCCCCCTCCCTCCCTAAAGGGGAAGAGAAAGGGAATAAGGGAGGGAGGCTTAGCGATTAGAAAACTAGAACAACTTAATGAAAAGGAAATTAATAATAATAAAAATGGAATATATACAAATATCTATAAAACCATAACGGAACCCAACCCCCCTGATGGTAATTACATCACTGTCACCACTGATGCTGTGGAGCAGGCACCAGGACAGTCCCAGACTGGGCCCTGCAGCAGACGGGAGCTGTGTTCAGGAGCTGGATTCTGGTACCGGGTTCAGGAACACACAGACCGGGATCAAAGGCAGAACGGACAGAGTCCTCCTTGGGTGCTCTGAGGAAGGAACTGAAAGAGGACCCAAGCCAAGCCAAACAAAAGCTGGCAAAGCAGTCCAAGAGGGGAGAAGAGCCCAAAAACCCTTCGGATCCCTCAGCTCTAGCCGAATATGACGTATATGGGCTGGAATCCCTCGTTGGTCAGTTTAGGGTCATCTGTCCTGTCAACTCCTCCCTGCAGGTGCAGCCTTGCACTTTTCTGCACCCCCCAGTGTGGTACACAAGATCCATCAGTGGCCTTGGTCTGCATACCAATCCTTGGTAGTAACTCTAAACGTGAGGTGTTATCACCTCTAGAAGCAGACACTGTCTGTGAGAACAGGCTGCTACCTTCAGAAAGTGCAGTTAATTAGAAGAACTGAGCTTCAAAATAAAATTACTGAAGAGAATTAGTTCTGTTCTCACTCAAACCAGGACACCTGGGAATGTGTCATATAAAACCTTGTGACACTGTTAGTCATAAAGCAAGGGATATTTGCCTTTAAATTTCTGTCCCTGGGACAAAACTACCCTCTTCCATGCAAAAGTTGAATGAACATCTCAAAAACTCACCATCTTTCATAAATCTTGACATTATCAAGTGGAATGATAGTCAATGAACCTAGTTCCTGCATTTACAAGCAGCAGCGCAGTAGTGTGCAACTGCATTATACTATTATTTACCTTCACATCCTATTTGACAGAAACAAGCAAACAAAGCCACTCTGATGGTTACTTCACTTCCAATTCATCTACCCAGCCAAAACAAGCCAATTATTTGAACGGTTCTTTTCTTGGATTAACCCACCATCTGTGGTTTGTGCCTATCACTTACCCCATACCACAGCGGCAGCAGTATGAGGAGCATGAAGACACACAATGACTGCATATGTCTTGTGGAACCCTTGAATACAGATCCCCACGTGCCAGTGGGTAGTACCCTTTGCTTTGCTGCCCTTCCTCTGAATGCACCTGTGCATCCTTGTGTCCAACACACTGCCCCAGTGGGAGCACCTGCAGGAAGTTGGGACTGTGGAGCACACCTATCTCACACCTAGACACAGCCCAGGACTGAGTGGCCTGGTGCTTTAGGGGGTGTGTCAGGAGGAGGCAATGTCAAGAATGAATCTTCTCCTTGGACAAATGTACCAGGTCACACAAACAGCACACTTATCTCTGCAAAACAATGGTAATATTTTTTTTAATGTCATTTAAAAGAAATCTTTTGTTTTACAAAAATGTTCATGAATCTGCATAAACTCTGTGATACATATGGACTACCTGATGAATGACAAAAAAGGAAAGGGTAACTTCAAGGGGGCTTTATAATGGAAAGTATTTTGACTCCTTAAATGACAGGTTATGGCTAGTCCCCTTTAAATTAATATGAGCCAATCTGTGTGACCTACAGTGTTAATATTCTTCTATCATATCACTTTATGTTTCCTGTGTTCAAATCCAGCAAAGGTGATATCAAATACATTTTAAAACACAGGAGTTTTTGTACAAGGACATGCTGTTTATGTTTAAAAATCAGCCATTTAGAAAAGAGATAGACATTTACTAGCTTTTAAGAAAGATTCAGCTAATGATTAGTTCTTTGTAACAGAACATTTCCCACTCTAATATAAAAGGCAGCACAGTTTATCTATGTCATTCTGAAAAATAGATGAGTTTATTTTTGCTGTTTATTTATATACCACCCCACAAACAGCTTTCCCCAAACTCCTCAGTTTATTTTCCTTAACAATCACATCTGTTCATGGTTACTCATGTCCTTACCTGACTTACTTGTTTATGTGTCATCTATATTATATAATGTCAGTTCCCATTCATATCAGCATGATATATAAATAAAAGCTTATAGAGAATTTCTCTAATATGGTCAGAACAAAAATCAGATTTAACTCTCAGACTTTGGTGACTTACTGAACAAAATTTATAATCTCCTCAAATTAATGTTCTCTCTTTAATGTTCCTTAACATAGTACAGAAAACGGCTGCAGAAGAACATATTTTCTAGCTGTTTATTTCAACTGACAGAAAGCAGAACACAAACTTCATCAATAATGCAAAGAATTCCTAGTCAGGTCCTCTGAAATTGTAAACTTTTCTAAATTCCAATAATAATCATCAAATAGTTTGACATCTATTAATGCAGACATCCAGCACAAATTAAACTATCAGGAAATCTGTGATTGCTGTTTTTCTTGTATAACATTTGCTGATTACATATTTTGCAACATTCTATAAAGCAGGCGCTTTACAAATTTTTTACAAAACTGGTATCACTAGTAATCATTTAAAGTTATTACTTGATGCTGTCTATCCTTTTTATTTTTGTTTTCCACTCAGTATTTGCTTTTTCTTCTTGAACTGCCCACTTAGCTATGTAAATAGGAAACACTTTATTAATTTAGATTCATATCTAATAAGACATTTAGCCACCTGCATCTGAAGCACTGAAGATATAAGGACAGAGCCTTGAGAATGATGTTTGAAGTCAGAGTCTATGTTCTAGCACTTAAGACATGGTGCTTTTTATATATCAGGAAATAGTCAGTAGAAAAATATGTTTTACTCCTTTGTAGTGTTTAGATAATTTGAATTATGAGTTGGAAAGATGTGCCTTTATATACTTGTCATCAGGAGCCCAAATATATTATTTTCACAAAAGACATCCAGAAATATTCTTTGAAGGCTGTGATTAGGGCTTGTATATTCTACTACATGCAAAAGCTATGTTGACACCCTTCTGACCTTTCTGACTTGGTCCAATGAATACAACACTCTAACATGAAGCATGAGACCTGAAGTATCTTCTTAGCAGGAGAGTATTTGGTCCTCCATCTTTTATCTCACACCTTACCAGCAAAGAGGTCAGATTGAGTGAGGTTCTTAAATAGGTCTTTTAAAATCAGTAAAAAGATTAGAAAGTTAGTAGATGTTTTTTTAATAGTAAATTGTGAGAGAAAAGATATTATTTCTGTTCAGGAATGGATTTTGCTACATAGAAGAATGTACTTCCCTATTGACAAGAAACCCATTTAGAACAATAAGAACCTGTTTAAAAGGAGGAGGACCTTAATACTGCAACAGGTCCTTCCATTTTCTCTCATATGTAATCCTGAATCAACTACAGTCATTATAGAGTTAGCTGTTGCTTTCACTAAATATGCCCTATGTGTTCATCTGTAGTTTAGGATGTCCTATAATCACCTGAGTTATTTTAAAGCTAACAACTAATGTCCATGAGCAGTTTCATTTAAGAGATGTTTAGTTTTACTTTTAGTTTATGACTCTTAAGCATATTCTTAATATTAAACTTTAATGTTGCTGAATGTAATATTGGCAAAATGAAATAAAAAAGTTGTTTCTGCTTTATCTGAGATGCTTCATTTAGCTATTTATAATGTCCTCTCTTTTGCAAAAAATACTATTTTGATGCTTCAATTTCATATCCATCTTAGTAATTGCACACTGTGACATGCAAGTCTGGAGGTCTCCAGCAGTAAACATATCTCTATTCTTGGTAATCCAAACATAGAATGTAGCTTGCTTTGACAGCTAAAAATGTTTATAGTAGAAACTCAACCACATAACTCCTATTTTTATTTCTCTAGCTTTTGTTTTTTTAAGGTTCAGGTAGGGTCTTTGAACTGGTTTCTCTGCCTCACAACATTTTTAACTGCTTTCCTGCTCACTGAATTCTAATAATATGCCCGAATATACAAATTTGGGTTCTAAACCTTTGTTTCAAAAACTGTTTTTCCATTGCACTGTCCTATCTGAAAAAGCATTATTTCAGTTAAAAAGGGTTAACTGACATAGTTAAACACAGGGTCTAGCAGAGCCCTGTCCCACTGAAGCTCTTAGAGCACAGACCCCTCTCGTCACAAGTTGTTTCTCTCCGGAAGCTCTCCTTACTTCATAGAAGATGGCTTGAGAGACCAAAGCTGTGGCTTATCATTCAATTAAGCATGAGAGAGGAAGCAGCAGAATGGGATGATGCGTGAGTTTTTCCTAAATAATGGGTGCCTATGCCAATACTTGCTGGGAGACTCCCATGTGGTAGGACAGCAACAGGCTGTCAGGACATGAAGTTTTATACAGTCACTGCCTGTCTGATCAGAAGACTCAATAGTCCAAGCAGACGGGACTATATCTAGCCTTTTTTTCCCCTCATATTTGACCATGCACTGGAAAGTTCAGAAAATTCAGAGCCTAAAACATCAACAAAGTATGAGAGAAGACTGTTTCACAACATTTCTGGCTCCTCATGAAAAAAAACTATTAGAAATTTTAAGGACAAAATTATTTCCCCATAGGATTCAGTAGCCTAGATTTTGCATAGTAAGGAAGCTGATACAGTTCTTGCCTGCTAAGCATTCAAATATTAAGATACAGTAAGCATCTGAATGTTTGAAGGCTAATCCAAATTGAACTTGAACTCTGATCATGTCACTAAAAGTGACTTTCACCCACAAAGTTCTGGTGATCTAAAGTGCTGAGATTTTCTCCATGTGTAGCTGGAGACTAAAGGTGTATTTTATTCCTTTAGGAAAAAAATATTAAAAAATTAACCAAAACCAGTAAGTATCCATATTTCTGGAACACTAATAACCTTGTCACTTTTTTTCTGGAATTCTTTTTTATTTTAGTTTATATCCATAAATGACGCAAACAACATTCTAGTTTTCAAAAACAACAAGCCTCATAACCATTATGAAAAGACACAAGCTCAATATGCCAAAAGAGTCTGTGTATTTCTGAATGAACATCTAATACATTTTAACTGATACCAGTTGCCAAACTCCAGTTGATTTTAAGGGAAGTACAATTATGATCATTGTGGAATTCCAACATAAACACATACTATACACATATATACATATACTCTTATGTGAAAATAACCTTGGGGTCATCAAAAATCAAGGACGTGTCTTGTTCTCTAGAGCAAATCCGAACAAGAATTGAAATCAAACCATTGCAAGATACCACAAATGCTCTTTGTCTACAAGTCAGTGTTTCCAAGAGCAAAATATCCAGAAACTTGCAGAGGTCCTTCAAGCTAACAAGCTTAACAATGCTCCAAAACTCCTTTCCCCTAAAACAATTCCAAATTATTGTTAAAAGAATGTTTCAAGAAACACAAAACTGCAATGGAAACCTACTTTCCAGACAGGATTTGTCACCTCCAATTCCAGGCTCCCATGTGGTCCAATAGAAATACATTTTCAGGCTCCCAGTTCTACAAAGAGTCACTGAATGGATTCACAAGGACCTGTGACCCAGAAAGTCCTGGGGTTCCCAGCTGCAAATGTCCAGACTCCCAGGTCCTCTAAGGTCAGTAACATCTTGGCACAATTTCAGCCTGGACATGAAGTCGGGAGTTTTGAAGCTCATGGGAGCTATATCATCCAAGTGCCAAGGTTTCTAGGTCAGCTTTGACTCTTAGACACTCTAGTTTCTCTGCACCCTGGGATCTCAGGGAATCCAAGACCTGAGGCACAAAGCCAGCTCATCAGACTGTTTCTGAGCCCGGATTGCATTTCCTTTCACAGATAAGTATGAATAATAATTACTGATCAAACTGGAACCTAATTTTAAAATCTTGGAGAACTCTTGAAACTACCTGAATACTAGACTGAAAACTGGTAAGTTATCTGCAATGAATGACCAAAGGGGAAAAAAAAAATTAATGAGGAAATAAAACTATGCCATAAAGAACAGTGGAACTAGAATAGATATCTAATGTCAAGTTATAATAAATAAAAAGAGAACAAAGAAAAAAGAAATAAGGCAACTAGGTAGTAAAGAATTATAGAATCGTAGAATGGTGGAGGTTGGAAGGGACCTCTGGAGATCATTGAGTCCAACCCCCCTACCAGAGCAGGATCACATAAGGCAGGCCACACAGGAACAGATCCAGGTGAGTTTTGAAAGTCTCTAGAGAAGCAGACTCCACAACTTCTTTGGGCAGCTTAGTCACCCTCACAGGAAAGTTCTTCCTCAGATTGAGGTAGAACTTCCTGTGTTCCAGCTTCTAACCATTACTTCTTGTCCTATCACAGGGCACCACTGAAAAGAGACTGGCCCCTTCTACTTGACACCCATGCTTCAGATATTTGGAAATATCCATAAGATGCCATCTCAGTCTTCTCCAGACTAAACAGCCCCAGGTGTCTCAGCCTTTCCTCATAAGGGAGATGTTCCAGTCCCTTCATCACCCTCATAGCTCTCCATTGGACTATCTCCAGTATTTCCCTGTTCTTCTTGTACTGGGGAGGCCATAACTGGTCACAGTTTTCCAGATATGGTCTCACTAGGGCAGAGTAGAGGGGTAGGAGAACCTCCCTCAACTTGCTGGTCACGCTTATAAAGTATGCATCCCAGGAGACCATTGGATTTCTTGGCCACAAGGACACATTTCTGTCCCATGGATAACTTACTGTCCATGAGGACTTCAAGATTCTTCTCCATGGAGCCTCTTTCCAGCAGGTCTACTTCTAACCTGTACTGGTGCATGGTGTTATTCCTCCTGAGGTGTAGGACTCTATGCTTGTCCTTGTTGAACCTTATTTGAATCCTCTTTGCTCAGCTCTCCCAGTCTGTCCAGATCTCACTGGATGGCAGTATAGCCTTCTGGTATGTCAGACACTCCTCCCAGTTTTGTATCATCAGCAAACTCTATGCCTTCATCCAGGTCATTGATGAAGATGGTGAATAAGACTGGACTCAGTACAGTATCCTGGGGTACACCTCTAATGTGGTGACAGGAAGTATAGAGAACTAAGTTAACAAAAAGTTAAAAGTGATCAGCTTATTTTAAGTAGGAAAAAACAAACAGTAAGATTTTTCTCTATAAAATAACCTTTTTCCCTATCTTTAAAATCTCTTTTCTTATTCATCTTCCAGTTGTTCAGGATATTTAGCAAAGGTGTTGGAGTGTGCTCATCTCGTACTGCTACATAACCTCTTGATATACAGAATGGGAAATTCATGATTTAAACCACCATATTAATTCCACCAAATCTAATAGTTTGAGAACAGTATTTACTGAAAAGAGAAAACTATGCTGAACTTACACTAAAATAGTGTTACTAAAAGCTATAACTTGCCCTCAAAGCAATAGAGGTCAGTATTAGTACAATGGATATAAAATTGGCAGTGCTTACATCAGAATTATTCTATGTCTCAATTTTCACTATCACCAGATAAAAAAAATATGTAAATTTTTTAACAGGACAGTTAAACAGCACACACAGGAATAACGCCATGCTATTTCTGATGAGTTTAACATTATGCCAGCTTTCAGTCAAATCATCCTGTGTTGAAGAAATTCCTTTTTACATTTGTAAAGAAGTTAGCTAAGGGGGTTTTTTAATTATTGCTGAGGTCAGTACAACTGGATTTCATGACAGTAAATAATAAAGAAAATGTGATAAAAGGATTTGTTCAAAATATGTATTCTGTCATTCAAAATTGCAGATGTTTTGAGTTTCATCATTCTTTTAGAGCACTCATGAATTCCTAGATGGGGCAGAATCCTTCTTGCATTTTACTCTTCAAGATAGTATGCTCATCTAACACATTTTAGGTGTTTCTGGATCCTAACTGGAAGGCAAAAAAAGATTGGATATATATGAAAGGTTCTCTTGTACCAAAGGGCTACAAAAGTTTGCCAAATTGTCTTTGGATCTTGTGTCAAAATAAGAGAAAAATATAAATTTTACTGTCTCTCCTTGGTACAGTGAGTATCTGTAAGAAAAGTTGGCCTCACCAGAACTTAGACTACCTCCAGAAAAAAGCTGATCTGTAGTAATTCTCAAAATCTCCTATGCTAATAGTGATTGTTAGTTCAGATTGTATTCACCACCCCCCAGTCTCACTTCTCATCATAGTCCCTTGTACCAGGCAACCTAATTATCTGTGAATGCCTTCATACAATGGACTTTTCTAGCTGCTTTCATTTAAGTCCTGTTGGGTGTTGCCCAAAGATGGAGTCTGGCAGCTGGCTATGAATATGTTTGGGCAACAAATGCAGAACATAAAAGTAGAACAAAAATTAAAAACAAACATTCATTGAAGTTAGTGACAATCTAAATCAAGAATATGATTGGAACCATATGTTCAAAATTATGTATACAGATGCAAAAGAAAACAATGCCTGTTCTGCTTGTAGTTACATTTTGTTGAACTCAGAGATGCTACACTGATCTACAGTCAACATAAGTGGAAACAGAAGCAAGGCCAGTGGATATTCCAGTAAGTATCACAGGACAGAGAGAATATCTTATGTCACTGAGAGAAATTAATCAAAATCAAGTTAGTATTAATATTCCCTAGCATTGATAACATAACAAAAAGGATATTAAAATATAGATAATCCTACAAGTTCACATAAAAGCTTATAATTCTGTTGCAAGGAATGTGTAAGGTTTTGGTAAAAGACATGATCGTTTATGTTTAGCTGAGACGTTTTCTACAATTTCTCAGGTATAATAACATTGTTACTTGGAATTTTCTTATTCTTTCTTCCTACAAAAAATTTGATTTGTTTTCTACTCAATGGTGGAGTAATGTCTTTACTGGTGATGTTCCTTACATTTTTACCAAATTTGTGTGCTTACGTATTTCAATAGTTCATTCACTTACTTGCTATATAACAGAGATAACAGTGGTTTGACCTAACAAGCTAGCTCTTCCAAATTAGAAGACATTTGAAAAACTTGTAAAAACAGAAGCATGCTATTCTAAATATTTATATGAACACAGATTTTCTAAAACTTACAGTAGAAAACATACTGAAACATATGAAGAGTCAGCTAAAATTATATACAGTATAGAAAATATGTTACATTTGAAAATAAGTACACAATACCAATATATAAAAAGACACTGCTTTCCTTTATGTGTCTGAAAATTCACACAATTTGGGTTTAGGAAAACATGGCAATATCAGATTCAGTCACAAAATATTAATTAAAAATCCATAGTCATAGGTATTTGTTCTGCAATGAACGATACTTTGCCATGGAACCAAGTCAAATATATGTACCAAAAAACACAAGAAAAGTGTTGAGAAATTTGGTCCAAAACTCTGTGTAGAGACAAATCCCTCTGAAAATGTTCATAATTTGTAACAATTTAACAATAAACTCATCTCTGTTATTTATAGAGTCATAAAGTCATAGAACCATTTAAGTTGCAAGAGACCTTTGATATCATTGAGTCCAACCATTAACCTAACACTGCCAATCTCACCACTAAACCGTGTGCCTAAGTGAGACAACCACTTCCCTGGGCAGCCTGTTCCAGTGCTTGACAAACCTTCTGGTGAAGAAATTTTTCCTAATGTCCAATCTAAACCTTTCCTGGAGTGACTTGAAACCATTTTCTCTTGTCCTATCAGTTGTTACATGGGAGAACAGATTGACACTCACCTAAGGTCTCCTTCTCAGTTGTCTTTTCTCCAGAATAAACAACCCCAGATCCCTCAGCCACTCCTCATAAGACTTGTGCTTGAGACTTTTCACCAGCTTCATGGCCCTTCTTTGGACATGTTCCAGCACCTTAATGTCTTTCTTGTAGTGATGAACACAAAACTGAACAGACTATTTGAGGTGCAGCCTCACCAGTGTCACATACAGGGCAATGATCACTTCCCTAGTCTTGCTGGCCACACTATTTCTAATATAAACCAGGATGTTGTTGGCCTTCTTGACCACCTGGATGCACTCATGACTCATATTTATTTATCTGGCTGTCAACAAACACCCCCAGGTCCTTTTCCACTGGACAACTTTCTGGCCACTTTCCTCAAACCAGTAGTATTGAATGGGGTTGTTTTGACCCAAGTGACAATTGGCCTCGGCCCATCATTCCAGTCTGTCCAGATCCCTCAGTAGATCCTCCCTACCCTAAAGCAGATCAACACACCCACCCAACTTGGTGTTGTCTGCAAACTTACTTAGGGTGCCCTTGATCCCCTCATCATCCATATAATTGATAAAGATATTAGAGAGAACTGGCCCCAGTACTGAGCCCTGGGGAACACCACTTGTGATCAGCTGCCAACTGGATTTAACTCCATTCACCATCACTCTCTGGGCCTGGCCATCCAGCCAATTTTTACCCAGCAAAGACTATACCCATTCAAGCCATGAGCAGCCAGTTTCTCCAGGAGAATGCTGTGGGAAATGGTGTCAAAGATTTTACTAAAAGCCAGGTAAACAACATCCACAGCCTTTCTTCATCCACTAAGTATGTCATCTTCTCATAGAAGGCAATCAGGTTAGTCAAGCAGGCTTTGCCTTTCATAAACCCATGCTGACTCGGCCTGATCACATGGCTGTCCTGTGTGTGCCACGTGATAGTATTCAAGATGATCTGTTCCATAACCTTCCCTGACACCAAAGTCTGACTGACAGTCTTGTAGATTTCTGCATCCTCCTTCTGGCCCTTCTTGTAGATGGGCATTACATTTGCTGACCTCAAGTCAACTGGAACCTCTCCAGTTAGCCAGGAGTGCTGGTAAATGATTGAAAATAACTTGGTGAGCAGTTCTGTCAGCTCCCTCTGTACCCTTGGGTGGATCTCATCTGGCTCCATAGACTCTTGTGTATATCTAGGTGGTGTAGCAGGTTGCTAACCATCTTCCCTTGAATTTGGGGCCTTCGTTCTGCTCCCTGTCCCTGTCTTCCATCTCAGGGTGCTGCGTACCTGGAGGAAACTGATCTTGCTATTAAAGACTGAGGCAAAGAAGGCATTCAGTACCTCAGCCTTTCCCTCATCCTTTGTCACTATGTTTTCCCCTGTATCCAAGAAAGGATAGGGATGCTCCTTAGGCCTCCTTTTGTTGCTACTGTATTTATAGAAACATTTTTGTCTTTTACAGCAGTAGTCAGATTCAATTCTAGTTGGGCTTTGGCCTTTCTAATTTTCTCCCTGAATAACCACATGACATCCTCATAGTCCTCCTGAGTTGCCTGCCCCTTCTGCCAAAGGTCATAAACTCTCCTTGTCTTCCTGATTTCCAGCCAAAGCTCTCTGTTCAGCCAGACTGGTCTTCACCATCAGCTCTCCAGGACATCCTGTTCCTGCGCATTTAAGATTTTCTTCTTGAGTAATGTCCAGCCTTCCTGGAATCCTTTGCCCTTCAGGGCTGCCTCCCAAGGGACTCTGTTAATCAGGTCAAAGTCTGCCCTCTGGAAGCCTGAGGTGGCAGTTCTTCTGACCCCCCTCCTTACCTGTCCAGGAACCGAAACCTTCAACATTTTGTGATCTCTATGTCCAAGATGGCCTCCAACCACCACATCACCCACAAGTCCTTCTCTGCTCACAAAGCACAGGTCCAGTGGGACACCTTCCCAGGGTGGTTCACTCACCAGCTGTGTCAGGAATTTATCTTCCACACACTCCAGGAACCTCCTAGGCTGTTTCCCCTCTGCTGTATTGTATTTCCAGCAGACATCTGGGAAGTTTAAGTCCCACAAAAGAACAAGGCTTAGCAATTGTGAGACTTCTCCCAGCTGCTTCATCCCATTCTTCATCCCATTATCTCTGTTACAGCTATGCTACCACGAACTTGATCCAAAGTGGATCCATTTGGTGGTTTTGAAACTGAAAATAAGTCTTATTCTCAAAACAAACAAACAAAAAAAGGCTGTAAGGAAACTCCCTCATTTGCAGCTTGGAGCCCGGATAATAATGTGGAAGTTTGTTACATCTGTTGGCTTAATGGTCACAAGACTGCCCTACTTACTATCTGATCTGGGACTGCTCTTGTTTTGGAGGACTTAAAAGTTTTTTAACAGGTTTTATTTTCAACAGATGTTGATTCTGTAGCTCCTAAGAGATGAGCATAGCAGCTTGTGCACACTGATTATGTCTTTGAAAATATAATCAACAACAACACTAAACATCCATCTATCCTGTTGATGCTGGGGGTTGCTCTCAAAGCCCCTGTGAAGGTCAGGTTTTACTTTTTTCTCCTAACCCACTTCTATACTCCGAATTTACAGGGGCCTCTAAACTTCAGATGACATATATTAAAAGAAAAACAAAAAATTGCTTCAAAACTACTGTTAAAGGTATGATTTTCCTACTGGTGATTAAACAAAGGGGTTTAATGTACATTTTTAATGTAAAATAATATTGGGCCCATACATTTCATCCATCATTTGGATAAGTTTCCAGAATGATTCATACAAGGCAGCACATGCTCTATATTTTACCTGTCATCACATGTAACCCCAGTGGAGAGTGATTTTATTGCTAATAAATTATACAGGATATCGTAAGGCATTTTCAATAAATTTCAGATTTTTAAAAGTTAGTTCTGTTAGATGTTCCCATACCTTCTCTGCAGTGGTAGGAAGCAACAGGCTGTAACATAACAATACCTTTCCAGTTCAGGAAAGGTTTCTACTTGCTAACAAGAGTAAATGGCTTTCTTCATTTGACAACCAGAAGTAGGTGTCAAATGGTTTGGCTTTTCCATGGGTGGTTCTAAGAATATGCTGCTGAATAGCATCACCATCCCTTTGGACATCAACTTGGGTGACCAGGGCTGGTCTCTTAAGAAAACAAAAAAACAGACTACTTTGGAAATTGAGTGAGAAAATTAAATAGCCTGGATGTGCACAGAAGCCCTGGCCAGTTTAGTTTTCATTCCAGTAAAGTGGGCAAATTCATCAAGGAGGCATGGGTTTTGATGCATTGAGAAAGAGGTTCTGGTGTTTAGCATGGACATACTTTTTGGTTTTGCAACATAACTGCTATAAGAGCTTTCTGTTATGAAGATTGATGATTTTTTTTGTTTTCCTTTAGCACAAACTAAATTAGACAGATAAAAAATATTTTTCTAAACTAAACCAAAAACCAGGGCAGTGGAAAAAAATATACAAATAGCTCTCTTTGAACTCAGATGCCTGTAGTTCAGTGGGGACAGTTTGCATGATCTTTTCTATATCAACAACATTCCACATGCATATTCTCTCTATCTTTTTTAAAAAAAAAGAAGAAAAAAAAAAGAAAAAAAAAGGAACTGCAAAGGCAACTGTTCCCAGCTAAACAGGAGGACACCAATACAGTGCATCCCTTTACTAATGTCTTTGCTGTGCCTGTAAATGGATATTACACTTAAGTTTCTTCTTCATATCCCAAGATAATACCGGAACTTGATTCTACATTCACTCAAGTCAGCCCTAAGACAGTCACTTTGTAGCAGTGTGCTGATTTTATCAGCAGAAAAATATTTTTCAGTGACACTTCTTATCATCTCTATTTTATAAAAGAAAAGGAAGATTAATTTATAAATAGATAGCTGATAGATAGATAAAAAAAAGAGACAGGTGATTTTGCTTAACCAAGAATTCTAACCTTTTGGATGAAAACCACAATGATTTATTTTGCAGTCATTGCCCTCTGCTACACTGCTACTTTTACCTGAGGTCTCAAGTCCTCGGGTTGGAAGGTCTCTAACTGGATTACCTCTGCTACAAAGAAATTCTGTCACACAAGTATCTCATGGAAATGTCAAAATAATTTGCAGAATATGTCAACAAAAAAGGATTTTTCTGTTTTAAAATGTTTCAGAAAAAGAAACAAAACATTTCCTGACTGGTTTCAGCAAAAGAAACATGGAAAACTCAAATGTCCCTTGAAAATACAGTCCAGCTATAGTCCAAGGCTAGGTTTAATTTAAAATAATCTGCCTGATCAGTTTGAATGCTTCTGTTTCAACAGGTATCTCAGTTCTTCTTTAGTGTTTTAGGGGACTGGAAAGAGGAATACTGAAGAAAATCAATAGGCAAAGTTGTGTTAATATTCTTTCTTGACATGAACATAGAGGAAATACTGAAAATGTTTTTATAAAATTATTCTCATGAGATATACATCTCAATTGCAGGCCTGAAGAGTGCTGGGAGAGGGCTGTGTACATAATAAAAGCTGTACACAGAATCTTATCCTCAAATGAACAAAAAAGTCTGAGTTTGTCTGCTTCTCACAGACTGGGCTTGAGTCTTCTTTCAGCTGCAGCGGACTGACACTGGCATCGTTCCACTGATGCCATTGGCATGATTTCTGACTTATACTGTTTTTCCAGGGCTTCCTGAAGTTGTCTTTTCTTGTATTGTAAAACCACCACTGCACATAGTATTAGCTGGTATCTTTCTAGGCATGCAGAGAAAAGAACTGGCTGAGGATAGAGATCATCTCAGTTCTTGATGTGGTACCCCACAAATTTATGCTGACACAATGCAGTGATTGTAGAACATATTGTCAGGAAGCACACCATCTGTTTTCTGCCTCTGCTTTTCTATAAATAACAGACTTCAGTCTCTGTGGGTACCAGGCTAGCATTTTGCAACATAGCCCTCCAGCCCTTTAAAATTCCTCCTGACCATCTGGGAATTTCCTGTTCTGTCAAATAAGTTTGTCTGGACAGAGCTGAGATCTGTCTCTTACCGTTAAGAAATTCCCTTACATTAAGGCAGAGGTGTTTTGAAGTAGGTGAAAACAGAAAGCCAGTGCGAAAAAGGAGATCTGGAACTTCTGCCACTCTTGAAGGTGCCAGGGGAGGGGGTCAGCTTCAGCTGAGTGGGCCTGATGTTGGGAAATGCCCTTTCCTGGACAGGAACTGAGCTCAGATTTTTACTGCTGATTCACTGTGAGCAGCACCAGGCAAAGCTCTGAAGGAATTCATTAGAATCACACTCTGGGTGAGAGTCGAGAGATGTGTTTTTTCAGTTTCTAATCCTCTTGAGGCTATTTACTAATAGTGGTTCGAGTTTGTGAAATGTGTTGAAAACCTCCTTTGGGTTCTTGTTCCCATAGGAAATAACTATTTTTTCTTGTCATACTTTTTTGGTAAGGTCTTACACTAACAACACCATAAAAATGATAGCAATACCAGACTAAGCCTGATAGAAGTAAACCCAAAAGTAATATCCACTCTGATAAAAAAAAATCACCAAGCAACTCTGACTTAGGATCTGAAGCTGTCTCACAATACAAAGCTTGTATTGCATTATGAGTAGTATTCTAAAAATAATCTTGCTGCAGCTTGCTTGCAATGTTTCAGAAGGATTTTACCATGGAAGTGAAAACATGACAGCATTCAAAACCACACTGACATAGCTAACACTGAGGTGTCATCTTGATACTTGAAAATAGGAAATTCACCCTAGAACACATTTCCAGTATTCCATCATGGTGAGATATAGCCCAGAGAAAAACCCAAGACTAGTTCTAGTGACAAAGGACCAAGGAGTTTTGATGATAATTTCAGCAGTTCTGCATAATTTTGGAAGCAAAATATTGAATGAAAACATTGAAGTAGTCTTTAAAAATGCACAAAAAGGAAAAGGATATCACAGTTGGTTCACATTTTGCAAATCAAGAATTCATTTTGTATCTTCATGCTCAAAACAGTGCAACAAAAACATTTTCAGTCTTGCTCAATTCTGCTTCTAGGAAATACCCCAGGGGGTCAGTGGTCAAATTACTAGATGTTTCCAAGATGTGTAGGAGTGTTAAATCCTGGATCAAGGAAATTTTATTTTTTTTTTCCTTAGGATTCATAATACAGGGGTTTTGTGTGGACCACGGGGAGGCATTAAGGTAGAAGGTAACAAGTGATGCTTTTTTTGGCTTTACTGGTTTAGCATTAAAGAAATACGATCAGTAGTCCTAGTTTTAAGAACCTGAAGTCCAGAAAAATTCCTTTATTTATCTCTGTGTTTCATTTAATAAGTCTTTTTAATGTTGGTAAATCCATTGTACTATAGAAATACTTTGTATAAACAATTAAATACATAATTCATTCACTCAATGTATACATAACAGCAATGAAGTATTTTATGTTTTTAAGACTTATCGGTGTCCAATACAGCATGTGTCATAATGGTTATCATGCACTGGCACAAAAGAGGTATCTAAGATCATATGAACCCCTAGGTGAACTCTGTATGGAATTATAATTCACCTTTTTTTGATGCTTTGAATGGTTGTGACATTATTCTCTGTAGGAAGGCTTCTGCAGAAAGTCTCTGGACTTCCTATTCTCATCCACTTATCCAAAAGTATAAAATAGATGTATGCTTGTTTAGAGTAACTGAGCAATTCCCACTTGTTTCTACCTCCTGTAGAAGTCTACTGAAAAGTAGCTAAGTAGCTACATGCTTGTGATAACACTCTTCAACGGTGAAATGACAATAATTTATTTTATAGGGGCAAAGCTTGTAATGTGCCAGCTGTTTCCTGGAAAATTCTGAGTACCACCAAATCAAAGAAGAACCATCTGAGCACTTTCAGGGTCAAGTCCTTAGATCTTGCAAAATTTAAAATTGGCAAATTTGGGCAAATGCCCTTCTAGTGTTTCTGTCCTCTAGCTCATCACAGACTCTCCAGGCTGCTTGCTTTATGCCAGTAAATTGTTTCCTCACTTAACAGTCAAGCACATGCAGCAAGCACAAATGTTACTTTTGAGCTTGTCATTGACAGTTACAAGAGGATTCCCAGTAAGAGAGTGATGCATTGGTGACCATCTTCACTGCCACACATAGCATTCTAGTTCTACTCAACATTTCATCCAGGGGGCATCTGCATTTCAGATACTTTAATAACCAGTAAAATTTGGAGAATTCCTAGTTTTCTCATTAAAGAATGCTGTTAAGTATCTTTTTTTATTCTTCTTAAGTTTAGAAAAATTATATTTCTGTGCTTTTTTTAGAAAAATGAAAACAGTTTTGATTTCAATAAAATCTTCCTCAGCTATGGTGAGTTATTCTTCAGCAGACTGCATTACTACTGGAATACACAGTATTATGATCTTTGTAGGGCCACACAGCCAGTAAATAGTTCACAACCACACGGTTTCAGGGTATTTTACTGAACATAGTACGGTACACCAGAGTAATTTTCAGATTTTTTTTCTGTCACTGAAGAATAAGTTATCTTATTGTATGTGCTTTAGTGACATGTTGATACCTTGGGCAGCACACAAATTTAGGGATTACAACAGTAACCTTCAGCCTTTCTGTCAGACATTTAATGAAAATCCTTTCTCAACCTCAAATAGATAGATTTTTTGCTCTGAAGCACCACCCCCACCTCCCATCTTATATTTAGTTTTTACAGTCTTTCTCCAGGTCCCTTACACTTTCCCTGAGATGACCCTTTCTAAGGGGCAACAGTCTGCAGTTACAAACTTCCCTTCAGTTTCTTTGAGAGGTACCTGTGCTATAACTATTTTACGGAATTCAAAGTCATAAAAAAGCACCTGAAACATATCTTCTTATTGCATTTACAGTTTACCCAACCTACAAACTCATCACAGATGTCTCACATAGTTCACCCAAGCATTACATTGGGTCTTTAGAGCAGTGTATGTAAACGTGTAATGAAGTGAAAGCATTTTATCAGTGAGGTGAGATGCAGAAACTTAACTAATACCTTGGTTTCAGGGAAGTCAGTGGGATGTGCAACAAAGCCAGCTTTCTCAGCAAGACTCACCTAATGAGGATTTGAAATCACTCATTCAACAGGATACTTCTCAGTTGCAGACAGAGCCATGTATTATATCTTTGTACAGTGACACAATGGCTCATCAAGCAAACTCTAAAAATTTGTCTTTTACCAATTATTATTGAATTCATTCTGCTGTAATCTTCCTTCACCTTTAATGACAACCCTTTGACCCATATACTTGCGTATACTTGCCAGTACTTAGCAAACTCCTCTTGCCTTATGTGTCTCTGCAAATACAGTTGTCTTGCTTATGCTTCCCTGCATAAAACTCTGATATTGTAACAGGTAGAAATAATTCTTTAACAACTGACACAAAAGCAGAGGCCTGAACTGTTGAGCTGTACGATGTCATGGAAGTAAACAATGTCAGAGGAACATACAAAAGGATATTTATTGCATCAGCCAGAATTCTTGGAAAAGACAAGAGATCAAACTGGATCATTCAAGAAAAATGTGCAGAGAAACAACCTTAATCATCACCTCTGTAGTTAAGAGGCTAAAGTGATAAAGAAGTCCCTATCTCCTTCATACAAAAATAGCAACACAGAAAAACTTTCTAGCAGAGTATTGATGGCCTTTCCCATTAACAGGATAGAAGTGACGCAGGAAAGGTAGGTGACCCTTGACCATGTATCTCCACTATGGTAAGTCACACAGAGAGTGAAGTATGAATTTTTAGGAAGGAACAAAAGGGAATAGTTCTTTCAGGAAGAGATTAGGTCATCTCTTTGAGCAACTTTCCCTCTAAGCAGATCCTTGAATTTTCAGGCACATCACCAAAGGCATCATGGTTTGGGGGTGACCGTTACTATGTTGACTTACTGATATGGCATAGAAGGCCACAGGAATCCCCTGATGAATTAAGACTGTAGAGAGTAAATATTTAACTACGACACAAATAAATATGCTTAGTAATTAAATGATAATGGCAGTGATGCTAAATCCTCATTCCTTTGATGTACACATGAACACTCAATTTTCAAGGGCTGTAACAGTCTTCATTGTGTCCTTTGGTGTTGGAGGAGATTTCAGAGAATAAGGTTGTATATGTAGTGTTTCTCTGAGATTTCAGAAATATCAAGTTTTTAACAGAAAATATTCAGGTTTTAGGAGAACTAGTGCTCTGATAGTGACAGGGAAATAATTATCTGAAGATCCTTGCCTTTCTAAGACAGAAAGTCATGACTCAGAAGAGAGAAGAGATAGACATGTAAATGACATTATTATTCACCCTCACTGTTACCCACATACTGAGCTGGTGGAAGATTTTTTAAAAAGAGATTAATGCAGTTCCCTTTCCTGCAAAAGACTTCTGCATGAGGACTAAAACTCCCAGAAGATAATTATTGTTAAAGCTATTCAAAGCTGAACATGCAAAAGTGAAAATCAGCACATAGGTGGTTTAATCCAAATTGAAAATTCATTCAGTACAATGCTTAGGGAAAAAAAATAAATTACAAAATCATCATTTAACAACAAATTAATTATTTTTTTTCCTAAACCTCAACTGTGCAAGACTGGATTCAGAAAGAAAAATAAACTTTTATAAGCATAGGCTGACAACTTTAAAACATTCATAAATAATACAATACAAAGGGCAGGCAAGTCTACCACAACCCTGAAGATAAATATAAAAGCATCTCTAGAGATTGTACTAGGACTGGTCTTTTGATTTTTGTGGATACTTAAAATGTGTTCTATGGATTTGGAATATATTAAAGGTCAAATATTACAATACATCTCAAAATAGTGAATTTACATGCCAAGAATCAGATTTTTTTTCACCTACAGTCAGGAAGTAAGAACCCCACTTTGAAGGCTACAGAACCTTTGATATCAACTGAAAGTTTGATGTAACATTTAAAATAGTGGGCAGGGGCGTTCAAATGACGCTAGTGCTTTTCTCTTTGAAACCTTGCAAGCTCCCTCTACAGGTTTAGGCTGGTATGGAACCTAAAAGCCTGGCCTGCTAAACAATGTTATCCCTAAGACAGAAGTTTCATAACATAGATAGAATCTTTCAAGAAAATCCTTTTGCACATAGAAAGCCTTTAAAGGAAGTTCAGATGTGAAAGAAGGCAGGATCCATCTATAAATGGCATGTCAGCCTGCAGCAGAAATAGTTTTTAGATTCAAAATTGATTAGTACCAATCTGATCATCTGTGCTCTAGTGTAAAAGAAGCCATGCTGCCAAAAAGAGACAAATTACCTTCTAAGGTTGTCTGCTTATATTCCTCAGTTGTCTCCCACAGTTCTCTCGTCTTGCCTTAATTTCCTGGCAGGGATGCTCAGAGCTTATCCTATCTCTAGGGTAATCTCTCAAGCCTATTTGCCTGCTTGGTACAGAAGGAGGAGAAAGAATGCTGGGACCCAAACCCTTGGGCAGAACAGAGTCAGAAGGGAATTCTGATAACCAGAAGAAGTGGATTTTGGTTGTTCCTGTACATTCCTATTGCAGAAGGAATGCCTAGCACATTATTTGCAACAAGACAACTAGAGGAAACTTGACAAATGACAAAAATTGACTTCAACAAATAAAAATTCCTTAAGACCTGATGAAAAATTATAACTATATAGTTATGCCAATTCCTATTAAAGAAGTAGATGCCCTGAATTCACAAAGCACAACCACGTTTGTCTTGCAACATATACACATGTAAGTACAGAAACATATCCGGGATGGGGAATACAAAGGTCCAATATTTTTTCAGAATATATGAATTTTTTTTCGCTTCACATACATTCTGGAAAGGACAAAAGCAAAGGAACACATAAGTTATTGGCAACACAGTATGAGGACTCTTTCACACAGAATGAATGCATAATACTCAAGATTTCTTCTCATTACCAACTCTTACGGGGTTTTTTGTGCCAACAGGTCAATTCCAGGAGAAGACTAGATTGTCAGCAAGTAATTAGCTATAAAACGTAAGACACAACACTTAGAAACATATTTCCATGTACCATAATATTAAACACTCCAAGATCTAAATGCATGTATGTGTGTATATGCATGCATATATGTGTGCATAAACTCATGCACTGAGGTGAGGTGTCCAAGGGAAAGGAATTCTGAAGACTTCTTCCAGAATTTTTGACTATTCACCTTTTAC
The DNA here is from genome assembly GCA_025331215.1 of Actenoides lindsayi. Lineage (NCBI taxonomy): Eukaryota > Metazoa > Chordata > Aves > Coraciiformes > Alcedinidae > Actenoides > Actenoides lindsayi. The sequence goes on along the minus strand of WTSP01017489.1, from coordinate 30,815 downwards.
TCATGGATCTTCAGCACAGATTTTCCAACTGCAGGATCGTATCTGCACTTTCTACCTATTTCTCTTTTAAGACAGGATCCTATGACTGGCCATGTACTATCATATTACAGACCTTTAAATACCATTGCTAAAACCGCACCTATTCCATCATAAAACTAGCATAGTTCTCTAACTTTTTCTTACTGGATTGTTTTTTGTTTGGGTTTTTTTTTGTCATTTCTGATCATTTTATTTTATTTTTTTAGGGGGGATTGGGTGAGGGTGGGCTGGTTGGTTTGTTTTAATTCTGAAAGTAAACCAGTTTTAGAAATGTAGAATAGTGCAATTTGAGCATCTTTCTAGCTGAACCTATACCTGTCTTGCTTTGACTGTCTGTACCTATATGCTTGTTCAGTGCTGAGCGTAGCCCCACTGTTAGTTCTTGTTCTAACAAGGAAGTTGCACTAGTTTGAATTGCATCAGTTTTAAACAAGGATAATTACAGATGCAAGTCCCTGGGTAGATGACTGTTTCAGATTAACATGTTTCCTAACTAAAGCAATGAAAAGCGAAGTTTGAACTTTGTGCAGGAACATTAATGAGAATATAGTGCAAACATGCAATAATTTATGGCACTTCTAAGTTATCCTTCAAAGGGACTATTTGCCATCCTGTTGTTTAATAACAGTCTAAAATATGCATATGTGGTTACACAAGAATAATTGTGTGTAGAACTACAGCTTGTTTCATAAGAAAAAAACCCACTTCCTATGAAATATGAGACAATTTCAATTTCCCTTTCCTGATCAAACTTCAACCTTTTAACAAGAGAAGAGATTCTTAAGCTACTGGGAAGACTTTTACACCAGGACTGTTTATTCAAGACGCTTGAGCAGCTATTGCTGAAGATGAGATTCTCAGCACAGCTAAACCCATGATACTGGTTCTAGAAGGTCCTCATGTACTAGCTCTTCCTTATTTGCATTTTATTGCAAATGCAGAGAAGAGGCGGAACTAAGCTGAACTATAAACTGAGAGAATACAAACAAGTTGTTAAGTATCTTCACCTTCCAGGATATGCTGGCAATAAAACATACACGTGAGCCCAGTTTTGATAACGATGAGTTTATTCAAACAGCACCTCTGAATAACTAGCCGTTCCTCACTGGTCTTCCCAAGAATCCATACAAGACTAAGCTACAGTCCTATTCATCTTAGATGAATACAGGTTAGAGCAGCAGCTGCTTGATGGGCTTTAAGAACACTGCAAGAATGAGGACCATTCCCACTCTTATATAGGTCGTATATAATCCATTTACTTAATTTCAACCTGCAAAATATACTTAGCATCATATGGATCATATCCATTGTATTTATCTGCTTATTTTTTATAAATTCTTTTAGTTACTCATTTTAAAACTAATTTCCTTCTGAAAGATTTTTTTAATCTTATATTGTTTTCTGTAAACAGTGGAAGTATTATTATCATACATAAACTGTTAATGGCACAAAATATCCTCTACTACAAAGACTCTAAAGGCACCACAAAAAATAACATATTAAGCCTCCCAATACCCTTGTGAAATTGAGTAGTTGTACTATATCCGTGATAGAAAAAGGGAAACAGGAATACTTAAAGTTTATGATTTCCTTGCAATCACAATGGAAGTCTGTCCTAGAGCCATGGACGGAAGTAAAGCTTAAATGCATTCCACTTAACTGAGGCATTTAAATCAGGATGTGAGCTGCTCAGGATTTCCCTAGATGCAATGAAGAGAAGCAGGGAATTCCACAGGACAGATCAGATGGCTGCCTCTTCCTCTGGGTTTCCTATTGTCTCTTGACACAGCACTGAGAGATTCCCCACAGCAAAGAAAAACCTGTCTTGGGTACTTCTGGGTTTTGGCCAGCATTTTGGCTGGGATGATGCAGGCCTAAAATACCCACTTCTATACTTTTCCCACACGGGCTGTCTTTTGGTTTTTTCCAAGGCACCCAGCACTGTGAAGTAGAGTCTACTTCCAAACCACAGAAGGAAATGATGGAAAATATGAGGTCTCAGCACCCCCAAAGTGACATGCCATTTACGTTATATCAGTTGCATTTAGAAAAGCTCTCGGTGGTATTGTTGGTTAGACAGTACCGATGACTAATAAATGTAATATTTTATTGTTACCAGAAAGTTCCTAATTACAAATGTCATCACTGAAAGTAAACACATTCAGGTTCTACCGCACATTATGATAAAGCCTTCTGTCCAAGCACGGGAAATTTTAAGTAATTTGCTACCAAATTTAGCTACATGGGAGATTGCCCTTCAGTCCACTACTCTGATTCTTCTGCTTCTTAAAAAAACACATTGCCAAACAGCTTATCCCCCAGTAATGTAAAACTTTCAGGTGTTTCCACATTTGAAATCTTACCTCTTTCTTGTGGGTATCTCACAATATCCCAAGGATTCCAGCAATTTGCTTAATAAAGCTTTGAAATGCAGGTATATGATTGGTCAAGACATTTTTTTGAAGGTAAATAAGTAATTTTTTCTTTATGCTCAAATGTTAATTTTCTTAGAATGAATTTGTTTTCATTAATTTATTTTTGCTCCTTAAATCTGGCTTTTATATATCCATTATATACATTACATAATCCATTTTTTTTTCTATACAATGTCTGGTCCCCCTCAAAACCTAGACTCCTTACTTGTTTAAAACCCAACAGAGCACTTGTGATGTTACTTCTGCAAAATGTGGAAGTCAGAGAGCACAGAGAATGCCATAGACAAATAATTTATTAAGTCCATGGTAAGAATAAACTTTAGAGTAGACTACCAAATGGCTACAGATACCCCAGAAAAATTTCTAATTCTTTCTTTCTTTAATGACTGAATCCAGCTCATCATTTATACTCCATCTGTGATAGCTGATGACTAAGTGCAGGCACTTTGAAAGGAAAGGGAAGTGAATTGAAGCTTCCTTATTTGGATACTAGCTGACCAGAATGATTGTGGTTCACTTTCAACTCAAACTTATACATCTGTCTTAGCTTCTTGTATTGTACTGTTATTGAGTATTAATTCTGAACTTTTATGGTATTCTGTTTAGGTAATGATCAGGAAAAAAGAAAGAGTGGATCATGTAAAACTCACTTATTGCTGTAATAACAATTATTACTAGTATTCAGACTAAGGGATGAGTATATGAAACACTCACCTATAGAGATATCCTGAATGTATACTGAGTTCATTAATACCATAAGTTCAGCAAGATGAGTAATAGAAAGTTTCCAAGCAAGACATGATGATAACATTTCATGTAACTCCTCTTTGGCAATATTTAGACTCTGCAATTCAATACAAAACAGTATCATGTGTGCCACTCAGTTACTGCAAGAAAGAAAATGTGATGAACTGTTTGTTTTGAACTATTAGTATAAACATATTGCAGAAATAAAAACCAAGCTTAAACAATGGGGAAAGTTATCCGGTATTAAAATAAACAGTTCTAGGAAAATCTCTAAAAAATATTTACCAAGTCATCTTCTTCCAAGTAGTGTCTGTGCAGAGCATTTTGCCATGTCCCTTGTCTGCCAACCGATCCCAGTTACTCTGACTATAGGTATGCAACTGCTAATGGACAAGGCTGCGACTTAATTGTCTGTAATTGGCTGCCCAGCAAGCACATTTTTATCTACAATCAAACTTGTAGGTCATCAAAGAAATACTTCTGGTTATAAGCATTAAAAAAAAAAAAGGAGTACTTGTTTTGCTTCTAGAAATCTAGTTTAGACATCAAGGAAAAAATATTTTTAACCTAAAATTTAAATTACAGAGTTAAGCAAACCATGATTCTTACAAACTTTCCTAACAAATACTCTTTCACTATTGCAGGTTAGTGTTTGTGCTGAAAAAATAATTGACCCTGTCAAACATTACCTGTGTACAATTTTAATGAAAGTTATATGTATTAGCTGAAGTAATAAACATATTTACTTTATGTAAGTCAGAATATATCTCAAATTCTTAAATATTATTTCTTATTATAACTATTCACTTCCAGTCATGGACCTATAACCATTAATTATTCTTTACTTTGTTCACAACAGGTGCATTGTACAATGCTGTTTAGTGTAGCAGCAGTTATATCTGATATTATAAACCTAGTGGGAAAAGTAAATGCAGAGTATAAAAATGAGATGCGAGATATCTACCTAATACATTCATTATACTTAAGCATTATGCTTGTTTTGAAAGGAAATGAGTTATGGCTGAGGTAGTTTGTAATGGCAACAGCAACAAAGCAGATTCAGTATTCAGAGATGCTATAATGGAGCTGCATCAGGCTCATTTGTTCAGAGTGAGCTGTACTCCATCACACAGAGAAACGGGTTCTTTCATTCCAGGGAGAACTGACACTTGGGGATACATGCACAATCCCAGTTTTATGTAAACCCCTGGGAGAAGAGGGTTGAGGGCTTAGAAGGAAACGAGGAGGGGGATGGTTCTGCCCATAGCCAATTTTACAATCACTGCAGAAGAAAACAGTCCTCAAATATAAATCCTTTTCATTGAGTTTCCTACCTGGTTACTCACTTCCCTTCAAAGTGTGAGAGAACTAACCCTAACTCAGACATTCACACTCCAGAGACCCATATTTCTTCTTGTTCAATTCACAGTGTAACAGTGATCTTAGTTCAGTCTCTAGTGGACAAACACAGAATAAGTCTTACAATCATGATTCAGCAGGCAACTTGCTCAAGTAAAATCATGTGTGCATAAACATAGATAAAAATTTTCCTCGCTTCAGTGCTTGCTTCAGCCTCCTAAGGTACAGTATAAACATTTCTTAAGAAATGTTTTCCTCATTTCCAGCCTTATATTCCCCAAAGTAGACCAAGATACTAAAAAATGAGGAAAGTAGTGTAAAAATTAAATACTTGGTTACATATGTTTTATAGTCACATGTTTACCAGACAGAGTCTTTTCTCTCTTGCTAGAAACAGATATGCAAAGAGTAAAATTAGTTTACTAAGAGATCAGGAAATCCTCTCTAAAGATTTTAGTAAGGTTAGGCAGAAGGGTACAGCTGTATATCCTTTTCAACCTATTTCTGTCTTGTATACTGTCTGGATGAAACAAAACTTGCACGTGAGATAGATAACAGTAACTATTCTGATATGAAGTATTGGCTCACCTAAAGGAAGTCTTCACTAGATTTTTATTGATATTCATACTTAGTGTGAACTCAAGTTAAATCCTGTATCTCGCAAATTAGTACATACAGCAGGTTTTTTGTGCCATCTTACAGGACTAGTTGCATCGTTCAATTGCTCAATTTTCTAAGTTCCCAGGTCAAAATGCCAATGTGAGAATGGGAATATTACAAATAACTATATGCAAAAGCTTTGTATGCTTATTTTTACTGGTCAGCAATCCCAAGGCATTTTCATTACCAAGGCATGGACAAGATCCTGCAAGGTATGTAATTTTACACAAGTGACTAATAGCGTTGAGGTGAATGGGACTCCTCATATGAGTGAAATTATTCACATATTTAAGTCCTTTCAGGTCTAAACTTCAGCTCATACATAAAATAATGAATAGTTCATTAGAAGTTTAGAGCTATCGTACAAATTCTTAAAAATAATTACTTCTGCTAAATTACTGAACACCTTCAAATCCATTTTTCCCTTCCCATGAAAGAATGCATATATACACACACAAATTAAAACAGGCTCTTTCAAGTCCAGTGTAAACTACACAATTAAAAAATTTTACTGTGATGTTTTAGAAGTGTGAATGCCTATATACTTTCTTCTTTCTTTCCAGAAATTAGCTGAGTAGAATACTATTACAATATCTATTTATGGAGGAACAATGATATTCTTAACTCAATGACATTAACTGCTGATTTTTTTAAATGTTCCCTTTTGCTGTCAGAGAAGCAGGTATCCCACATGGCATCTGATCTAAAGCTGTGAACTACAAGTAGAGATTATAGGAATATTTAGTAAGTTCTGTCATCAGAGTCTCTGGAGGATTTTTGTGTTCTCTGGCTCACAAACCATGGTCTCTTGAGCTAAAGCTTTAAAAAGTTCCATCTTTCAGTAATGTGTAGAAAATTTTGCTCCTGAGAGCAATGCCACTAAGAAGGGTGCACTCTGGCTGAAACATTTCCCCCCTCACACAGCCACAAACTAGATCAATCTTTACTATCTCAGTCCTCATAGAAACTAATGAAAGCTTTGAACAGCATAAGCATCACCAAAAAAACCATTTAGTGAGAAACGAAAACAAGAAACACTTACTTTTTGCAGCCACTGAGTGTAATTTTCCATCACATGTTCCAGATGTTGCAGTTTCTGGGAAGAGAAATCCTGTTCCACGTGAGGAGCATCTCTCTGAAGAGCATTTGTGTTGTACTGGTCTGTCGTGCTTTCACGACAGTTCCCATCCTGTTCTGGCAGAATGAAAGTATAGGTGCACTGCCCATGCTGAATCTGGTTAAATCTTCTCCCACTGGCTTCTGGACCCCGACGCTGGTTATTACAGCCTATATGAGCAAGAATCGCTGTCAGGAAAGCAAAAGAAAGGAAAACTGACATGTTATTATTACTTTCCTTTCCTACTTTAAGAAAAACTTTTTCTTCCTCTTTCCTTAAATTTGTTCCTAATTTCCCGTAAAGTCTCTGGAAAAAGGACTGCAAAAGTGCACTTTAGTAATCAAGCTTAGATAAACTGTTATTTTTTGAAATTTCACTATGAGGATAGCTTCCTTAGTTAAAATTGGGAATATTTATTGCATAGTAGTTAAGATTTATTGTTTCCTCTCTGTTACAGTCCAGCATGTAGCCTGCTTTAGTCAGCTGCATATGCATATCCCAGTCTCTTTCCCCTACACTATCTGCTGCAGAACTGCTATTTTCTCTCAGACTTCAGTGAGTTTTATTAAGGTTGCACTTTCAAGCCAAGCTGGGAGCAAGCAGCCTTTCACAAGATGACTTGACAGGAATGCGTGTATGAGTGCGCCCTGCGCTAAGGATGGCTGATGGCTCGGTACAGAGGGATCATCTTACAAACTGGCTGGATGCATGACCTCAATCATGCGTGGCTTTCCAGCCCCTCTTGCATACAACTGCTACGGGCTTTTGACGAATGCACAGACGTTTAATAAGTAAGGCAGTCAATAAGTAAGGCAGTCCACCTTAATACACTTCATATGTTCACACTGCCCTATTAAAATGTAGATAAAGTGTAGAAGTTTGTTGTAATCCCTCTGTAAATATACAAAGCACTGAAATTAAAAATACTTTCAGTTCTGCACTGCTCAGTGTCTATTAAAGAATTCTATGTCGGGCAAATGACACTTACGGGAAAAAAAGTTACTTTTAACCCTCACATGCTTTGGCTGCTTCTCTATGTGTTTCTTTAGCAGAGTTTGCAGAGCTTTTTTGCAGCATATAATGAAATTAAGACTACCAAACAATAATTGGAAACGTCCGTTCAGAAGGGTAATAATTTTCTATGTCTGGTGTCTAAACTAAGGTAACTAATTATAAAATGGTGAGGGATGGTGGCTGAACTATTTCAGATTGTCTTCTGTACTATTGTGTAGTTATCACATGCAAAACACTTCCAATTTACAAGTCCCTATGGGCTATACAGACACCCCCACATTATATGTAGAAACTTTCTTGGGGGACACTTCTTCAGAAAAAGATTGCAGTAATTATTTAAGAAACTATCTTATACTTAAATAATGCTTTTGGTATTTACTAGAGACAAATCAGAAATGCACAGATTAGAAACAGGATTGGAATATTCATATTGGATGAGTTCCTGATCTAGTATTTGTTGTTGCTACATGAATATCAGCCAACACCTAAGCAGACCACTTTGTACAATTTTCCCCATGAAAGTCTTAGAAAGTCGTCTAAATAACAAAATCAGCCTGAAGGTTTTTTACCCACAAGGATACCTACTTGCAAGAATACCGAGTGCACATACCTTCAGTGACTGTGCAATTACCACCTGTATCATGACTACAATTTCATCCTAGAAGAACTGCCTGGAATATTAGCCAGGGATCTGACCTGCTCCTGAGAAAGATATTCCTACTTAAAACTGGAGATAGAGGCTTTTCATCTTGCATCCAGAAAGAAACCACTGCATTTGAACCAATAATATAGAGAAACAGGAAAGTCTTATCTAGCTTTAAAATATATGACCAATAGAGGGGTGGAAGGAAGAATCCAAAACAAAAAGCAAAGCATCAAAGTTACTGTTGCTTTCATCAAAATCAGAATATTCTTCCTCTGAACTATTCAACCCATGTTTGCACTCCGGTTTTTCTCTTTTATGTCTTTGAAACCCAGCTTCTTCTAGATTGCTGTCTTGCTTCCAGAGAGCATTTCTCATAATTCTCCACCATCACCAGAACTAGTTCTGCAAAGGTTTATTACACTATCTTTGCAATTATTGTGAAATGCAATTGCAAGATATTTGCTTATATCAGATCAGAGTTTCAGTCAGGAAGAAAACTGTAGGATCAGACACTAAGCTGAAGGGTTAGCATAAAACCAGTGATTCCCTTTGAGGCAAAGCAAAAATACTAGAGCTCAAACATGGTAACAATAGATGCTTTTTTTGAAAAGTAAAAAGAGAACTTTATGAAAAGGGCCACAGTATAGCTAAAAGGGGGATAGCAAAGGTGGGTGTACAAAGGCTTCCTTTGCTTTTAATTAATATTTTAAAATACTTTTGTTTACACAAATGCCGCATTCATGTTCTGCAGAGCATTTAAGTAACAGATGTATTCATACGCAATCACGGAATAGTGAGATTGTAAACTTATGGTTGATGTTTTTCAGACGAGAAGGCTTCAGAGAAGTGCACCCTTACTTTGTTGCTATTGCATGGCCCCATCCCACGGGCTTGAGGTGACTTCTCCTTTCCCTTCTGTCTCCCACTTCCTGAGGGGTAACAGCCATAATGGCCTACAACAAGTGCAGAATTATCAGGCATCTTTGACATTTGCTCATTTGTCTCCAGCTTAGTTCTCTGACACAGCGCCTGCCTCTCAAAGCCAGATTCCTTATCCAGGCCCCAAACTGGTGGATCATAGTCACTGCGTAATGGTAATGTATCACAGTGGGGAGATATGACAGAGCTACACAGCAGCCAGAGCATCACCTACCAGCACACTGCACTAAAGCTTTCATTCCTAGAGAGAACCAAGTCCCCCCACCCACAGATTGCCCACATCTGTATCATAGGAGTAGCACCTCTAAGATATCTCACATGTCAAAACACCTGGGGTCTCCTGCAGAGGCAAGGAAGAGATGTCAAAATCATGAGGGAAGCCCAGGAGCCATTCTGACACTCCAGTTTGCAGCCTTTCTAGCTCAAAGTGAGGCACAGAAAAGGACTCAAGAACTGCTGGTGGGATGCAGTTAAATATTTGCAAGGATTCAGAGTGACTGCTGAAATGGCAGCAGCTCTGTCGTCTACACTGAAACTCATCAAGCTTTGGGACTGCCATTTCTGATACTAGGTGGAGCCACCAGGGTCCCTAACTGGAAGCATAGACATTTCCAATCCTGTAATACAGGGACCACCAAGGTTAGCTTGCTGTTCTGGCAAACACATAGCAAAGTTGTTTTGATAAGGACATTGAACCAGTGAGGCCAGGTTCAGTTTACACTCCGCCCTGGCACACTCGTATGGTCCCATGCATGCACAGGCACAAGTGCAACAACAAACACAGAAAAAAGCTTGTTTCTAGATCTACAGTCGCTTAATTCCCCCATGTACTTTTTTACAGAATTCCATTTAATCTCAGGAAAATAAGTTCATAAATAAGAGGTTTTCTTTTCTAAAATTCCCTATTCCTATCAACGTATTTTCTTTTTCTTTCCAAACACCAAAGAAAGAAAGAAAGAAACAAAGCATCTTGCCCCAAGAGTTTCAAAGGCTTGGTGTCTTCTACCCAATTTACAGTTTATTATCAGTTTATGATCGATGTGACCTATCCCAGCTTTTTAAGACCTGAAATTTTCAGTGAAGTGAGGAAAAAGCCAGTATTCAAAGTTCAGTCAAAGTCACTGTAGGTGACTGTATCTTACATTATATGCTATAGATACTATCTAAATGCTTTGTCTAGGATTGCAGAGAAAATCAGTGGCTCAGCCAGAAATTGAGTAGGGGTGCATAAAAGATTCTGTTTTCCTAAGACCACTTCCTTCAACACAATAACTAGTTTCATACTCCGTGAACTCTTCCTTCTGTGTAACAGGGAAGGGATGGATCCAGTGGCTTCCTTCCCAGACCATGCGAAGTCTCATACACATTGTTTATTTAGTAGCTATACAAAATACTGCAGCTCACTGTGTAATCAGCCCTATAAGGCAAAATATATGGGAATTCAACATCCAGATAAAGGTTACATTCACATTATATCAGTTTCCATATATCTAGCATTAATGGATTTTGTCAGAGAATCATATGCATGCTCAGAGTTAAAATACAAATTCTATTAAATCAAAATCAATTTCTGTTTCTTAACATTTCTGCTGCAATATGCATTGCTGCTGCAGATAAGCTCCAATAAGGTTGCATCATGTCACACGCTGCAAGAGGAGTTAACACCAACTTCCTCAGTGTATAAGGGAAGTCACTGCAGAATGGCTCCTAACTGTAGGTATAGGAAGCAGGTTTTTGTCTCTAGCCCAATGTTACACAGTAAGATACAAAATGTTTATTCTTACTGTAGCACATTTCAAAGAATCTCATTATAAATATATAAATTCAAATCAATAAAAGGGGATCCAAAGTCCCATAAATCTGACTTATGTGTTAATGCTTCTCCAGTGACTTCAGGGAAGATGGTCGCAATTTTCCATAGTGCTGAGGCCACAGTGGGGTGCAGGATATTTGCCTGGCCCTATAGAATCCAGACAGCATTGAGAGCAGATGAAGGGGAAGACTTACCATGCAACAACACTTTCCCCTACCACCTGCGTGCTTTTTTTTCTTACTCTCCTGGGAACAAGCAAGTAGTCATCTCAGATAAATTACACCTCAGGTCTGAGGTTTGTGTATTTGCACGTGCATATTTAAGGGATGATCCACACAGTGCTGCTTGCCAGGTCTTTCCTTCAAAGGAATACAGAATGGGTGCTGAGTCATGCTGCAGCCCAGCCTGGCTCTCCTGGCATTTGCTTTCACACCTGGGAACAAGTAAACAGCTGGAAACATTAACAGGGGTGTAAAAAGCAGCAGCTCTTAGAAGAACATGGTGGTTTACCACAGAAACTTCTGAGCTACTGGTTATACCATATGACCTGTCTGGAATTTGTCTCACACAGAGGTTGTGAGGCTTCTTAGGAAAAAGCTTTATGGGACTCTTTCCAAATATGTTGGTAGCTGAGAGAGCTAGATGTTTTCTGAAAACTTATTTTCATGCTGTTGGGAACATGGGAAAATCAAGTTGTTCTTATATTCATAACAAATCTTTGACCTTACACATGTAGAGAAATAGCATGTAGATTAATTCAATTTGCTCTCATTCCCTGAGGAAGGAGGTAATTCCCCCAGCATCCTCTTGTTATCTGTCTAGGGTAAATTTTGTCCTTAACTTTCACACTTTGGGGATAATTGAGGCATTTTCAGAGATCAACTTTCAAATAGGAGTGATGCATGGTAACTGAACATGATGGGCATGACATTTCTGTTTGAAAATAATAAAAATAGATATCCTAATTTAAAATGGATGGTGAGAGGATCAACAATAGTGATCTTCCACTGTAAATCCTAGACAAAACCAAACACCTGCCTGGTTCTAAAAGAAAGATACTTCATATGGCTAAAAGCCCTTCAGCCTTATCACATCAATGTGCCTTCCGTTGCAAATTACATTGAAAGTGCTATTTTGTGGAAGTCATTTATCAGCAGCGTTGTCTGGTTGAACAGTTTACTTATTCTGTGGACTATCCCCAGGTCTTATTGCTCAGCAAGGAGAGAAACAACAATCCACTGATGCATTACCTTCAGTTTCTGAATTAATTTAACACATTGCCCCAAGTACTGTGCAATATGTGCATCTATTCTTGAGGTCATGGAAGCAGAAACCATGATAGTATGGTTTGCCTGGGAGAGGAAAAATGGCAGTCCCTCAGTCAAATGTAAATAAATAAGATTATTCTGAATACTAGTAAAAGTCAAATATCTAAAAACAAAAAAAATCAAAGTTTCTTCAGACTTTATGGGTTAGCAACTTAAGATTTTTCCTTTGGAGTCTTAATGGTTAATTCCTACAAGGGTATAGCTTTCTTATATAATAGAAACCAAAATCCTGAATCAGATGTTTAAACTCCTTGTTCACGAGGAACACGATACATAAAGGATAGAGACACAAAAGCCAAAATAGTGGTGACAAAATTCCTTATGTTATCCATAGAAGAAATATGAGACCTATCCATCATTCTTGAGCACCATGCTCCAGTGAGCTCAATTTTTCTGTCCTCATCAGAAAGTCTTTTCTTCATAGGCCTCTCTGTAGTTCAGATCTTTTCAACTAAGGTGCAACAAAGAGGGAAGTGATGCCACTGCCAAGGATGGTCAGAAGATTTGGAGGCAAGTCGCAGGTTTACATCCTTCTGCTGCCTGATATGAAGAGAGCCAGGAATCAGACACTCATCTTTTTGAGCACATATGTTCATAGCAAGGCGTGAATGAGTATTCTGATTTCTTCTGCTGGTTGAGACACATCAGACAGATTCCCTATCAGCCTGAATTAGACCCTAAACAACCAAGCAATCTTGGCTGCTCTCTGACCTAAGTAAAAATTAGAATGCAAAAGATTGTCCTTCATTTTCTCCACATAGGAAAGGACATTAATCCAGGTCAGTTCTCAGTTTTTATGACATTCAAGAACTCAAGTGTCTGGCTAAAGTGCACATAGCAAGTGTATAGCATTTAAGAGGTACCCCTGTCCTACCTTAAAGGTAGACACATTTTTCTGTTTCTGTTCTAATTTCAGGAAATACAGTCTCACCGTGACTACATGACCAGATGACATGTCTGATAGAGCCCGCTTTTGCCAAAAAAATCCTTAAAATCTTACTTGTTTTCTCTGAAAGAGCGAGTCAGAATTTCAACTGCTTTCCCCAGCAGTACTAAATAGATCATATAACCATATAACTACAAGTATTTTCAGGAATTAAGTCAAATACTAATTGAATACTTCAATAACAAGACAAGCATATTGTACTTCAGCCTACTTAAAACCTTGCAGACTGTGGCACTCTGGCAGCTTCCTTACACTCAGTCTATAGATTAATTCATTCTTAGCAGTTTTGAGTTAGGTTCTGGGTGACAGATATAGAAAGAAAAAGGCAGGAGTCAGCCACTCAGGATCTGAGGTATCAGAGCAGTAAACAGCAGTGTAGCCATTGAAAGGGAGAGGCACAGAGAGACAGTCTGGAAGTAAAAATTGCAACTATTTCTTATTTAAGAAAGTTGTTTATAAATAAAATGTCTCTTACATTTTTGTAGTGTAATTCTTCTCCCCACACCTATTATTTATTTTTGCAAACAGCTTCTGGTTTCACATTCTATATGTGGGCACAAGGCAAAGGCTTAACTGTCTGTGCTCCATTCCAGCAGCATCCATATAATGCCAGAATTCATGGTTAACTAATTAGAAACCTTAATCAACTGGTCAAAATTATTTTAAGAGACCAGTCAGCTTCTTCCCAACTATACGTGTCAAACTGTATCAGGAAACAAAAAGTCAGACCACACAAATAAATAGCAGTGAGACAAGAGGTTAGCAATATTTTACGAGCAGCGTCCTGTGGAGTGGCAGCAGCAAGGCACGCCAGCTGTGTCCCACTAAATAGCCTTGCTACACCCACGTGTCACCCTTCTCGGCTGATCAGTGCATCCTATACTTAGACAGCAAGTTGTCATCGTTTTATATGAGGGACATTCATCACAAGTTGGTTCTGATTAATTGGCTTGCTAGAACCAAGTCGTTAATAGTAGTGAGAGACAACATTTTCCAAGACAGCTGGCAAAGAGAGGTAGAATCACAGAGTGGTAAGGGTTGGAAGGGACATCCAAAGATCATTGAGTCCAACCCCACTGCCAGAGCAGGACAGAACTAGAGCAGATCACACAGAAATGCATCCAGACAGGTCTTGAAAGTCTCTTGAGAAGGAGATTCCACCACCTCTTTGGGGAGTCTATTCCAGTGCTCTACAACTCTAACAGTAAAGAAATTCTTCCTCATGTTGAGGTGGAACTTCCTGTACTCTAGTCTGGATCCATTACTCCTCATCCTATCACAAGGCACGAGTGAGAAGAGATTGTCCCTGCCTTCTTGACGCCCAGCCCTTATGTATCTATAGACATTAATTAGATCGTGTCTCAGTCTTGTCCGCTCCAGACTAAGAAGCCCCAGGTCTCTCAGCCTTTCCTCGTAAGGCAGGTGTTCCAGACCCTTAATCATCCTCATAGCCCTCCACTGGACTCTCTCAGGTAGATCTCTGTCTCTCTTGAACTGGGGAGCCCAGAACTGGACGCAATACTCCAGGTGAGGTCTCACTAGGGCAGAGTAGAGGGGGAGGAGAACCTCCCTTGATCTGCTGGACATACTCTTCTTAATGAATCCCAGGTAGGAACCTGTGTCCTGAGCACTCAGGTTTTCCTAACAATGAGGTGCAGACACTGTGCTGCATAGCTATAACTAGCCCCACAGCTCAGACATCTCCACATCACACTGCAGCCACAGTGAAAATGTACTACCTTCTCTTCAGAAGTTCCCTCTTAGCACATTTGAACAACCTGTTCTGGCACAGATGCCCAAGGAGGTGTGAAAAGCTGACTTTGGTGGTGTTGTGGACGCTGCCAGGTTATGGTTCCCTGTGGAAGCAGGAGCAGCCACACTTTGAGATTTGTACCCATTGCAGGCAGACAGAATATAGGTCTCAGGCTTCTAATCACATGGAAGATCTCAAAATGCCTAATCACTAAGCCATAAAAATAGGGATAATTAATGGGATTACAAATATCTTTGGTTTCTTCTAATGCCAGTCATCATATAAATACTGTTTTGACTGTATTGAATCCAAACAACATGTTTATTAGTGTAACAAGTTTTGCAGCCGGTTCTTTGGCCAATTTTGTGAACACAGTGCAGTGTAGGACCTGCGACACACTGGAAATACTTATTCCAAGCATATCCCATGGAAACCCAGTGCTGAAATATGACCACCAGAGCCTGGACTGTGTTCTTGGGAGCATGTGTGCTCAGGCATCAGATTGCTGGAGCACCAGTAGTCTGAGAGCTTCATTTCCGAAAGTAAATAAACCAGAAAACAGTCTGAAGTACAATATTTTAAAATTACCATTTTCTTCTCTGTGTACACCAGTTACTGTACATCTCAAATAACCCATGCCTCTAATAGCATGTAACTCAAAGATTCTTAATTCACTGGTCATCATAAACCCATCAGCACACTAGTAGGCATTTAACTACTGTATGCCAATAAAAATGTTGTTTAAACTGTTAACTGCCCCTTTAAAGTAGCAACTAATCCCCAAGATCAACACCTTCAAAATTACTGCCATGGGGCATAGATAAATATTAACTTTGGCTCTTAGGGAAAGTGTTGTGTTCATGATGTGGGAAGGGATCACTCTTGGTAGTTTAGGGTTTTCTCCCTTTCTCTACCATTGAGATGTATGATTCTCAGGGGCAGGGGGGAAGATTTCAAAAACATTTATCATCCTTGATGTAATCTTCTAACTCAGAATGTGGAGATAAAGTATTTTCTAACTTCAACTTTCTCCACATGTTTCCTATGCAATAATTAAACCCTATTCTTTGGGTCAGGTGAGGGTAATCTTGGTGTAATTATGAAGATTGGGAGGGACAAGACCTGTGAGTATGCACATTCTTCCTTCTAACAGGACCAGAGTTCTTCTCCTGTTTGGAGACTCTGCTCAGCAAGGTGCCCACTGAACAGTTATCAGCCATGCGTGCCCAGGTAGGCAAGAGCCAGGTTTGTGGCACTGAGCTATTTTGAGCTTTAAGTGATGGAACAGTAAAGCAAGAGACCAAAAAAACACAGAAAGCAGTATTACTGTTAGTAAAGTACTTTACAGCTGTTGTGCAAAAGTTATAAAATTTGCATGTTTATACAACGTCATGCATTCAGTCAGTGATTTGCAGTGATTAATAAAACACTGCTATTGCAATTTATAGAAAGTACCATCTGGCCAATAATGAGTTTTATATAGAAAAATATTATTTAAAATGAGCACAACTTTAACTATCAAAATTTTAAGATGCAATCCAGATCCAAGCAAGCCAAGCTCTGGGGAGTTTTGTTGCATGATATAATCCTGTTCCTTAGATTCTGAAGTGCATAAAAGTAACATTCGGTACTCAGCTTTTTCATGTCCCCTAGCTGCACATGTTTGAAGTGCCATAAATTCAGGTTCCCTTCGTTACCTACCCCACAAGACACTAGGTAAGTGGGTGGGACCTCACAATGTGGTTGGAAATATTGGAGTCTTGCACAGTGACACAAATCTCTCAACTATGTATTCATGTCAGAACTGGGAACCATAAAAAACCAGCAGTAGCATTACCAGACCAAACACATTGGTGGGGCTTTTGTAGATGACCCTGAAGGGATGAAGTGCAGGGTGCCGTGACATCTGATGTGACTCTGTTTCTCCACCCTTAGTCAGTCTGCTTCTGCAAGTTCTCTGTAGTGATTTGTTATTTTTAAATAAATGTTTTAATAATAAATATGGAACCATCACTCTAAATACTGCCATAGGCAATAATTAAGCATAAACCCATAGTTCCTAAAATACATATGAAGATAGCTGGGAATGCAAAGCAAGGCTGTGCATCTGAAGGCACTCTCTGTTGTAGGAAGCAGGGAAGGTGGCAGGTTTTGTCCAGTACAGAAGAAGCAGGCAGAAAGATCTACAGGGACTGAGCAATGCTGGGGAAGTTGTAATATCATTAATATGTTGCCATCATATTGTTCTAGCTTTCTGAAATAAATTGCACATACTTTTATGTTTTATTGGGGTCTGTCAATGTGCAAGATATGAGCATTAGGTTCCACTCTGGTCTGCACATGAGAGGAAAGGCTCATATCACCACTCCATGATTTAACCAGTACTAGATCAATACAAGAGGGTGAATCAAAGTTTCTGTAGCTGGCACTATCAACAATCTATGTTTTAAAACTGCTTTGTGCCATGATGATTTCAGACTGCCTAGGACAGGTGAATTGTTTTTTTCAAAGGCAAAGGAAAACTGAAGACTTGAATGGAAATATGAGCAAGTGTAACACAGAGCAGAAGTGATATTAAGTGCCATAAAGCAAGGCAATCACTGTATTAATAAAATGTGAAGGAAACAGAACATCAACATAGTTTCTAATTTTCGTTAGAATTTTTCAGTTCTAATTATCATTACTTTCTCTATAATTCTATCACACTTTCAATATCTAAACTTTTCCTCAGCCTTTCCCAATGTATATTTTTACCATATCACTCACCCATCGCTCCACCAGGATTAGGTCCTACAAAGTATATCACTGTTAAAAGTGCAGGACCTGAGAAGACAGGTGGAATCTAAAACCTGAAGAAGCACAGTAGTATATTCTCACCTGGGTTGTGTCACAGAGACAGGGTGCTGAATTTGGGAGGCACTGATGGAAACCAAATATTTAATTAGTGAAGTTCCTGCTCTCAAGACTTCTTGTATGTTCAGTCTACTAGAGGATTTGTTTGGGGAATGTGAAAATGTTGTATATTGGATGAAACAGAATAGGAACAAAGACGAGCAGCATCACTAGAAGAGTAAGCAAAAGTGGTTTCTTTGCTCAGAGGAAAAGACTCAGTTCAGCCAGTAATCCACATGATTTACTGAAAGACAGACATATGGCATCCAGACAGCTAGTGATTTGTTCTTAGTCACTTTTCAGCAAAACCATAGTGATGCAAGGTCCTTGAGCAGGAACTTTGGAGCTCAGTCTTTACTAAATGTTGTAGAATACCTTGGCAACACAGGCTGCTGCAAGCAATCTGATCTTCCTCCACACACTGACAAAATTTCATGCCAAGTTCAAGGTCTTGGTCCATTTGACTAGTGTGTCGCATGAATTTAGTCCAAGATATTTAACTGATCATCTAAATCAATGGCTGATAAATATCTTTCAGCTCAAGGTAGCTCAACATGTCTTCGGGAAAAGATGTTGGTTGTTTCCTTGGTATTTATCTCAGTCAAAGACTTTGGATGTAAAGTATCTTCACAATATTATAATTTCAGATGGAAGGCATGTTTCTTTGCGAAGTCTTTAAGGAAGGTAAATGCATGCATGTGCTTTTTTTTGGTTATGCTTTAAATTTACCTTTTTGTCAAAAACCCTGTAGAAATGCTGCTTATACTTGCCAAAGACAGGAGAAAAGTGTTATGATTCCCCAGTCTAGACAACACTGATAGCATTGTGATGAGCATCCCATAAGAGAGGAGAAAGAAACAAGTAAGAGAAAGGAAATACAACCGTGCTATAGTTTTGCAAAAGTTTCAGTTATAATAAACAAATATGTTTTCATACAACTAATCTGCAGCTCAAGTAAGTTGTATCACTTTAAAAACACTCCCTCAGATGAGTTGTTTGCTTTTAAAAAAAAGTGTTAGGTGAAACTGGAGATCAGGAAGCTACTGGGAAGTTGGAGTGAGATCCATGTCTAAATCTCCCACTGGTGAGGGATTTGTAATTGGAGAAGAGGGTAACTGGAAATATGCTGCCTGTGTACTATCAGCACACCTATGTGCAGATGAATATCATAGTAAAGCAATTCTAATTAATGTTAAATAAATCCCACTTTTTCAAAAAGGGAAGAAGGGAACTGAAGTAAGAATATGATGCTCATGGGTAAACAGGCCTAGAAACAAATAATATGCACTCTAGTATATGAATCCATCTTAATGCTTGTCTAAGCAATAAATGCAGAAGATTTGAGCTAAATTGATCATGATGGGAAAATAATTGTCCAAATCTATACAAAAAGAGAAGTCCAGTAAGAGAACACTGCAATCCATTGTTTACCACTTCAACTTCATCTTACTGCTCTACTTTTAGGCACTGGTCTGATGAGTGATTTTGCTTTGGTAGTAACAAGGATCACCTGATTGGTTTTACTGACTACACAGATCCTGCTACTAGTTAAAAGTCATTAGTTACGTTGCAAAAAAGATAAAGGTAGGTAAACTGCATTTAAGCAGATACGAAATTAAACAACTTATTCATACAGTGTTATTCATGTTCATGGAAGATTTAACTGATGATTTAACTAAGTCATATTTATATTTTGCTCTTCAAGAAATAACCTGAAATTAAATCCCTTCTAGAATTCACACTTGTAGAAGGGGATACTTCAAAAAACATTAATTGAGACAGTTTCAGTTCTTGTGCATGTACCCATACAGGCCTTTGAATATGCTTCAAAACAAAGGGAGTCCAAATCACTGCAGTACAGCAAAGGTCAGATTGTCGAAAGTAAGCTTGGTCTCAATGGTACTGTCATTAGGATTACCAGTATCTTTTTCCTATATATTTGCAATAGATATGTTTTAAATTCAGGAAGTTAAATTCAGGAATGGTAGCAGGGTGACACACAGGAAGTTCCACCTCAATATGAGGAAAAACTTCTTCACTATGAGAGTGACAGAGCACTGGAATAGGCTGTCCAGAGAGGCTGTGGAGTCTCCTCCTCTAGAGACTTTCAAGACCCACCTGGATCTCTTCCTGTGCGACATGCCCTGAGTGATCCGGCTCTGGCAGCGGGGTTGGACTCGATGATCTCCAGAGGTCCCTTCCAACCCCTACCATTCTGTGATTCTGTGAAGTTTGGAGGGGTTTTTTTGTTGTTGTTGTTTTGTGGGGTCTTCTCTCTTCTCTCTTCTCTCTTCTCTTTACCTTTCCTCGTTTGTTGGTTTTGTTGGGGTTTTTTTGGTTGTAGTTTTTTGGTTGATTGGGTTATTGGGGTTTTTTTCTTTGTTTTTCTGGTTACATTCCAATCTCAGAAGTTTGGAGGCCTTTATTCATTTGTTTCAGAGATACTAGGAGGACAGTGACAGAACGGTTCATTCCCACCGGGTAAGTAGTTTCTACTACTGCTTCTTTACTTCTGGAGGCAGTTTTTCTTTAACCCTTGTTATCAAGATATCCCGGCCCGTTTATTGGGCACGTCGGGCCCAGAGGCGCTCACGGGGGGGGGGCGACCAGCGGCGCGCGGCGTGCGACCCCCCCCTGCTGGCGCTCCCGCCGCAGCGCGCCCCGGCCGCTGCCCCGCACCGACACTCCGCCGCCCTCACCCCCACCCCCTCGGCTTCCCGGGCAGAGAATGGGGGGGAAAAAACGTGTTCCTGCGTTTGCGAAGAGTGAACACAGCCCCGGATACATTCGCCGGGAAAAAAACAAAACAACCAAAACAAAACAATACAAAACACACACTAACCCAAAACAAAAAAACCCCACACAAACCCAAATAAAAATAAAAACACAAACCCCAAAACAACAACAACAAAAAACACAACAAAAAATCCAACCAAACAAACAAATAAAATAAGAAAAACGAACAAAAACAAACAACCCCCCCAAACAAACAAAGCAATATGAAACACACACAAAAACAAAACAAAAAAAAAACCCCACACAAACCCAAACAAAAACAAAACCACAAAACCAACAACAACAACAAAATACAACCAAAAAAACAACGAAACAAAGAACAAAACCAAGTAAAAAAATAAACAACCCCCTCAAACAAACAAACAAAACAAAAAACCAAACAAAAACCACACAAAATCCAAACCAAAACAAACCCAGAACCAACCAACCAAACACAAAAAAAAATCCTAAAAAGAACCCCAAAAAAACCCAAACAAACAAAAAAGAAACAAAACAAAAAACCACCAAAAAAATCCAGAAAATTTACATCACCAGTGTGAAAAAAAAAAAACCCACCACATTTTAAAACAAACAATCAATTCAAAGAGATGTTTTCATAATAGGGTTTTAAGATGTGCCATATAACCCACAGGTTTTGTAGTCAGGGAAACCACTTCCTCTGGCTGTAAATGCAGCTGCTTTGGGGGTCCAGCGACAAGAGCAGAGACAGACCAAGGAGCAGAGGGCAGCCTGGGCACGGGGCAAAGGGTCAGAGGTTCTTTTCTGCAGTTACCCCTCCCGTACATAAAGGCAGTGAGTACAGCCTGGGTTCCATGAGTCCCATTTCTGAGTATCAGCAGGTATCACTGGTAGATCACTAGTAAAAACAGATCCTTTTAATGTCCTGTAGAGTAAATAAGAAATGAATCCTTTTCTTTTTCTGCATCTTTCCTCTAATTTTCTGTCATTGTCTAAACAAAGTTAAAGAAAGGATAGAGGTTTATATTCAGGTTACCACTTGAACCTACATGTTGGCTTCCAGCTCACTGGCATTTTTGTCAGTCTACATGCAATTGCCAACTAAGAAATACCATTGATCAAGCTTTTACTTATTAAGTTGTAAAAAAGGGAAACCTTCCCACTTTGAGATCAATTATTTTCCTGCTACTGCATGTTTCATTATCAAAAGTATTTCAGTTGTTCTCTCCATAATGTTCAAAGCAGAAAATTGTCTAAAAGATCAACATAATCACTATACCAGAATGTGATTTCACCATTACAGGCTGTCTTAACAGACATTATCTTCATAAATGAAAATAAAATCAAACCTTTCACTCAGTCCAGGCAATGTAATATTTCTGGCATTAGCAAAGGCTTTTATTTAAAAATGCCCTGTACAAATGATATTTCAGCCTCACAGTAGGGGCAAAATCTTGAAATTGTTAATGAAAATTTTGCCATGGAACCAGGTTTTTACCTTAAAATACTTACGCTACTTTTTTAGCAACTCCCTGGCTATACAGTCTTACAACACACTCTCCTGCAGCCTTGGTAAAAGGATCTGGGCTTGGACCCAAGCCTCAATCACTTATCAGACCAACTCAACTTCTTGTTTCAGTCAGCTGAAAATAATTGATACTATCGGTGAAAAGTGCAAGTACTCTGTTATAAATAATATTACTTGCCCTTGGAAAAATGTCATTCTCCCCTTTACACATTATGCTGACCTATGTGTAATATTAATCTATATATAGCACCATTAGCATTTCAGTGTGCTTAAAGCTCAAAGCCCATGCTACTGCTGTGTGTGACAAACAAGCACATGCAGTTGTCTCCTTCCTAAAGAAAGCAGCATCTCAAGCTGTAGCTCTGTGTGGCCTTACACCTACACAGGTCACAAGGAAAGAGATACAAGGTGCGGGATATTTGGGAACAAGTGGCCTAAATAAACAGATTCCTTCAGACTGGCTTAAAGTGGTGAATGACAGAAGAGAATTCTTAACATCCTGACAACTGTAGGAAGGCAGCATTCATGCACATTTGTACGTGATTCTGCTGTTACTTTCATTGTCTTGCAGATTGTGTGAAGATGCAAAAATCCTTTAATTGCAATGGTTTATATTTCATATCAAGTGAAAAATGCAACAAAGGTAGTCACTGAAAGCAAAAGCAGAAATGAGGTGAATGAACTACCTTTAGATATTTAGGACCTGGTAGCTTTGAAACTAACTGAAATGCTCAAGTAAACAATGGTGCTAGTACCAGTGCAAATCTGTACCACCAAAACCATCACAAACACAAGCAGAACTAGTAAGGAAGTGCATAACTAAAGGGGTATGATTATGAATCAATCCATGCCAATTTGTTTATTATGCAAAACATTCCAAGAACCAAAATAGCTGTTTCTTATTAGTGTAGGGAACCAGGACTCACAACCCGTGTAAGGTCCACTTATTACTTCCACTGAAGAAATGGCATTACTGAAGATACCTTTGGCCATATTTTCTCATTCAAAGATTAGGTAATCCAGCCTGTCCCTCAGTACCACACAGTAGTAGTTAGTTCTGTAAAAAAAAAGGGTTTCTTTTTTTGCATATTTTTTGCCATATATTCCTACGTTCCATACATGCTCAATTTTAATTAATAAAGAAATAATGAAAGCTATTAAAAAACCATAAATCTCAAACACAGAAAGAAAAACTGAAAAACAGATAAGGAATTATTTATAAAAAGTTTGTTCAGTTCCACATAATTTTTTTCTGTGGTTTCTTGGATCCTCAATTTTACCATGTTTATGTTGTGTCAAATAACTGTTATACATGATAATGCAAGAATGGATTCACCCATGTTGCTGTATGTGCAGGACACAGCTGTCCCATCAAAAGAAATTATGTAGAGGTTTCAAAAATGTGTCTCTTTCCCATTAACTGTAAGCCTTGCAAAGCACCAATATATAAATTTACTGCTTGCATTTCAAATTAAATATTCTTACTTATATATTTATGATGGCCAGACTACATTAAACATTGGCAACAAGTTCAACATAGTAGCAGACTTAAATTTTAACTCTTTACTAGTGCTATGTGAAAAATATTTACAGGGAAACAAAATTATTATCATTTAACTTCTCTGTAAAATTAGGGTTTTTTTAAAAAAAAGGAAAGAAGATGTTAAGGGTTTGAAGATGTAAATTGTAAATTTCCATGTTTCATATGCTTTTCTAACAGTTGCAAAATTTACATGTAGCATTCTGGCAGAAGACCACAGACATACTTATTTGAAATAACTCTATTATTTTATAGAGTAGCCCCAAGAAACTACTTGACCAAAAAAAAGTTCAGCGATAATTTCACTATAAATGCCACCCATATATTTAAACCAGGGGCATTTCATGTCATGAATTATTTAATTACTTGGGAAAGAGCTTTTATTATTTTCTTGTGGCTGTAATTGCTTTGCTTTTTGGGTTCTGTGTTAGGAAGGTAGAAGTGAACACCTGGATCAACACAGAAAGTTGTTTATGTGAAAGAAAAGGAAGTAAGTACCATTTGTATTTTTTAAAACCTCCAAAGACAAGCATCAAAACTGTCTTCTCTAGTTAAATACTTTCAAAGGCATTTGGTCTGAGACGTAATTACTACATGATCTGTTTATACATATATATGTATGCATGTGGCTTATGCCTATATAAATATATATATAAAGATATACATATGCAAACATATATATAAATAAAATAGGATCAGATAAATAATACTATTTTATATACATAGCCACATATCTCTCTGTATAGATATAAATGTTTTGGGTTTGCATCTCCAATAAGGCACAAGCCGTTGCTTGTGATTTCTAAGATGTGCAACTCCTTATTGAACACTTCATTTAGGAGATGGGAGAAAACTCTCACATACATTTAAAAGGTAGCCTTTAGTAAAGACCAAATATCCAATGGTGCTACAGGCCCCTTGTGACCTCCCACCCACAAGCTGCCTAGTAAAAAATAGATGGTACCTCCTAAGTCAGATTGCACCCAGTTTTGAATGTGTGATTCCTTCATTTCAGAAACATCAGCAAATAACCTTTGTGCAGTTCCATTAAAAGCTAACAGTCCAGCTTTTTCTTGCTTTCTTTCCTTATTGAGGCTTTTGGTAAAAGAAGGACATTCCTCATGTTGGAATTCCAGAACTAATATTTAATAGCCTGAGGGCAGAAATATTTTCTTCATATAAAGAGTAATTTATTTTATTATTTTTTAAAATTAATTTAAATCGTTAAAAATATAGTTTAGGTATAGTCAAAGAAGATATTTCCATTACTAACAGTGCCAGTGGCAATGACATCTTAGTATGCAATTTCAAATACCTATAGCATTATTTAAAATAATTACATTAAAAATCGAACTTTTACTACTCAATTAACAATGTATTCTTTTACCTAACAGGACAGTGTATAATAAATAATTTTTCCAATCAGGTTATATTATCATGCATGTCCATTACATTTTTTAATAACACAATAATGCTAAATATTTACTAGATCATGTAACATGACAATAAATGGCTGAAATTGATGTGTGAATTATTTTTAAGGACTGAAATGTAACAATAGGAAAGTATTCATTAAGGAGATAATCTGTAAGAGCTTTGGGTGGCTGAACAGCTTGAGAGAGTGACAGTCTGCCCACAAATACTTTGGGAATTAAAGGGAGACTATAACTGTTAGCTAAGATATCTGCTACAAATTAGTTAAGCATCCAGTGATTAAAAGCTCTTTGAGGTCTACGTGTAAGTGCTCAGTATGACTATTGCTCCTCTGAGTTACAAAGCTTTGGTACATTTTGATAACCCTTTACCACAGAGATTGTCACTTTACTAAACCTGGAGACAAATCAATTGAAAGCTTTCAAGGCCTGACATATAGTTTAGAAATGCATCAGACCCCTGCCTAATATCTCACTGAAAACATTTTCTTGTGACACACTATTAGAAACTTCTGGCAATTCTACAACTGCAGCAGCAATGATGACCCTATGCCTTTTCTGCCAGTGCCACAAGAAAATAAATAGTCAGAAGGTGTTTTCCTCGTTTATAAATATTTCCTATTAGAAGAAAACAATAAAATCTCTAATAAACCAAGTAGCAATATTTAGAATAGATAACATATACATCTTCAGAAACAAACTTTGTTATTACTGTGCTGCTAATGGCAGAGAGAAACCATAGCACCAACTTCAGCAGGAGATAATGGCTACACACAATTTCTCTCTCCATACCACTAAGTGGCTATACTTTTCTTTAAGTCTTTTGGTCTTGAAACAGACAGGTCATGTAAAGTTTTAAGTAAAGGAAACATAAGTTTATTTTTTTAATTTGTGCATAGAAAAGTACAGTTTCAATTTCTGTCCTTCTCAAATCAAGTGCTTCTCTGAGGCTCTGGATAGGAGGACTCAGGAGGTTTGTAGCACTGAATAAAGCAATCTGTCTGTGCAGCAGTTCCAGGCAGGAATGAGATTTTAAGGACCAGAAGTACGGTATCAGCATGAATAAAGAGAAGACATCACATTCTTGGTGCCACAGGCAATTCAAAATACAGTGTAGACTTACTGGGATGAGAAGGCTTTCACTATTCAAATGCTAGTAAACTGAAAAAGGTAATCATAAATGGTATCTACTGTTTACATATTTATTTGTTAGATTGTGTGACAACAAAGACACAAAAAACCTACTTGGTGATAATTATCAAAGTGCACATTACCTCTCTTTATATGCAAGTTTTTAGGTTCTCATTCCCTAATTACTCTAAAGAGGTCGTTTACATTGAGCAATAAACCATTGTCCTGGCTTGAGCTAGAACAGAACTAATTGTGTTCCATGATTTTACTTTCCAGCCAGCCAACTAACTTACTTAACAACCATCTTTATTCAGTTCTTCCATGTGCTAAGCAGCAGACATTCAGGAAATTTCTATTCCCCCACCTCCTCCCCACAAAACCTACCTCCCTTTTCATTTAGCCTCAGCCCCAGGTAAAGAGCATCTACCCTACATAAGTGAAAAGCACAGCTATCCACCTCTGTCCTGCAATTTTCCCCAACCTCTGAGGATGTCCTAAGATGGATCCAGAACAGAATAATGACAGAACCAACTCAACAACACCATAGAATGACCTCTTTTTAATGCTATAATGAATACTTTTTCCTCTGGTTCAATTACAAATTGAATCCTTTCCAATAGGTTGTTTCCCTATGAGTTTAGTTCATAAACTCCCTTAGTGGGGATAAGCTCACTATCATAAGGCTGAAGTTTACCACTTTACCCTCTGCTGTCTGTGGCTCTCCTTTCAGTGCTAATATTACAGGTTTTGGCATAACATTGTCTTACACAACTTTGTCCAACTTTTAAATTTAGTTTTTCCCTGTGCTTTCAGACTGACAGCCCATTCATCTTACCCGTTTAAATGTCCCTTTTTTTGTATTAAAACTTATGTGGAGTGCAACATCTTCAGAATTCTTGTAATGCAATTTTACAGCAAGCTTCCTCTGCCTACAGCAGCCGAAAACCATCAAGATCAAGTGCGTCAGAATGAAGCATTTGTTAGAGCAAATCCTTTTTGCCTGCAATATGCTTGTGTCCCCAGAACAAAGCAGTGTTTTCTCCACTTACCATCTGCATTTGTACAGCTTTTGGATACTTCATCTGAATGAATCTTTAGTATAATCTGAAGACTTCATTCTTCTTAGATCACTTATTGTTCTGTAAATACTCAAAAGCAAGAAAGGTAATAAATATTTGCTTCAATCAATGTCAGAATTTTATCTGATCACACAGCGATTTCAAGTATAAAATACAACACCTTCTTCTCACCTTCTTATATCAGACAGTCTTTGATAGTTTCTTCTTCAGCCCTCCTATGCTCCTCTTCAATTCAGTTTTTTACTGATTGAGTCACACTCATGCATCTTCCTGCTGTCTTTTCAAAGAACTTTAAGAAAACAGAAAAAATATCAACAGCCTGACTTTAGATTATTCCAGAAATCTTACCTTTTTTCCAGGGTCCCTATATTCTATTGGAAAAAGTGCCAAACATCTAAGGCTGCTTTTCTGGAGATCTGAATCAATAAAAAAATAAAAATAACTGAGTAACCTTTCCTAAAAGGTTTTGGTTTTTTCTAACTGTCTGTACTCTTCAGAAGTAAGAAAAAAAAAAATATACTTCTCCTCAGACCATTACATTCTTTTTAAGCTAATACTCAGCTGCTTCCACCTGGATTTCAGGGTGAATCAACTGCTCCATGTACTTCAGGTGCACATGGATAACTCTTCATCTTCTGTAAGGTATATGAGGGTGACTGCACTCTTGTGAGTGCTGCATAGCTGTTCCCTGTAGGGAACCCTAGATTAAAACTCAGACTCAGTGTAACACTTTCTCCTATTCTATCCTCTTGCAGTAGAGGGAGAAGAATGAGAAATCACTTATTGTGTCTGCAAGATATGCTCTCAGAGCCTGCTGAAACAGGTGTACTGAGACCACAGCCACTTCTTCCCTGCCCAAACACAGTTCAGGAAACATATAGCTGCACTACATGATTTGGGGAGGTCTGTTTCCTGATATTCTCAACTGCAACAACATGTATAACATTAAAAATGTAATGTTATAAGTTTAGAACAGCAGTAAAACTCAGATAACCATGTGAGCATATTTGAAACCAAAATTATTACCTTATATATTTTGCACTGTGATAATGCAAAAAGATCTCATTCCTGTTTCAGACTCTGTTCTGACATGTAATGTGGGAACTATATACACAGAATAGACCTTTCCTAATGGAAAACATTTTTCAATGTCTTTCTGCAACAGATGTATAACTTTCCTCTCCACACAATCCCTGGAAATCTGTTAAGTATATGAGAAAAGTATTTTTTTAACTCTCATACTAAGTACCATTTATAACTATCTGTCTCTGGAGTATGGTTCACTAATAGCTTTCTCCAGTCCTCTACATTACCAGTGAAACATCAGATGTGATGGGGTCTAGGCAATGGGATCCAAAAGAGACTAGTTACAACTCTGTCATAGTGCCAGATGTAAATATAAATCTCGTTAATTATAAGTGTTTGAAATATAGATGTATCAAATAGCTTTATGGTAATTTAAAGCTTAGAAATGGTAACTGTTTAGAAATCTAGGTATAATGTATGTTTTGTTCCTTCCTTTCTTTTAGGAAATTCAAAGGAAAAAAAGAATAAATTTCTTGGTGGGAAAGTAGCTGTTATGAAGTCTTTAGAATGAACTAATTTTCCATTATTTTGAAAAAAAAACCAAACAAACCAAACAAAAATAGTAAAACACACTAGCTAGCATTATTTCTGGAAAAAAAATATATTTTAAAATATTTAAATATAAATGTTTTCACTTTTTCTCACACCACAATGTTGTTTAAGATACCATTGGCTTTATCTGGAGGCATCACAGAGCCCAAGGCTATTTCACACAGTTTTGATTTTACTTCACATCTACAGATAGTTAAAGCCACAAACATTAAATAGTTATCATATTATGATAAGGTTATTTATATGTGTTTATCAGTACAGAAACAGTTGTAATGTTAACTGGCCAAGCACAGAGTGCACTTTAGCCTCTCCAACAGTCACAAGTAGTGTTTAGCTTATCCTTCCCATCCTCCCCGTAAATTGACTCGAGGTTTTAAACTGTTTGGTGGTAATAAGCAGGCATAGTCATTCTCCCAGATGGGAGACTGGTCAGTTAGAAGTCACCTCAGCACAGCAAGCACACTGCATCCTGCTGTGGTCCTCACCAAAGCACCCTGGCCTGTTGCTGGCCTCCATCTCAATGGCCTTTGTAGCCAGGAATTCAAAACGGACTCAATCACTGCAACAATACAGTTGCCATCTGCAAATACTTGTAAGTATCACAGCTCCTGTCACCTTTACCTGACACTGTAAAGGTTAGACACAAGATAAATTGTGTCTGCTTTATACTCAGGGAAACAGACAGGTTGGGAATATTTCCACCAGTCAATTCATGTACATAAAGTCAATAAACATGCCAATAACTCAATTAAAGTTGGTACTGTTTGTGAGGCAATTTCATCAGGAAAATATCAGTGTACTCTTGAGGATTGACATCACAACTGAAAATAACTGTGAAAACTTTTGTCTATTAGCTCACAGAGTCCTGCAACAGCAGGTGATTTGCATAGCTGTTTCTGTGACAGGAAAACGTAAATATTATTTTTCCAGTGCCTAGTTTTACCCTTTTACTCTCCTATTTTCATGTAATGCAATCTGAATCACTTTTTTTCTGATGAAGTTAATAACTTTTGATTCCCTTTCCTAATCTTAAACACTTTTGTCTTCAATATAAATACATATATAAAACAACGTGGCTTAACACGGATGTTTTCAAAAGGAACATCATGAACCTAACCATGAAAAATGCTTGTTTGCAGGTTTGTATTTAGCACATATAATCCCCCTTAAAGAAAGTACAGAAAATATACACGTTTCTACAAGTCTTTTTTATGATTGTTTCCTCTTTCTTTCCATATACTCAGTAATCTATATGGTAATGTATGCTTAGTCTTTTATTTTGGCTTATTTATCAGTTATTCAAGTATCTGCTCTTAAGCAAACTTATATAGCATAGAAAATATACAAGTTTTCAGTCACACAAGCATTTCTTATGACTGAGGAAAAGCAGTCTATCTGAAGATTCACTTGATTTTTCAAACTCTACTAGCTGGTCTGGCACTAGATATTACGTCTCTCCAAACTTTGCCTTATTGAGCTCTTTAAATCATAACAATTATAATACTGATATCTAACATGTTTTTGAGTATCAAAAATACTATTATTTAAGATAACATTATATCCTAAAACAAAACAAAAACTATTGCTTTAAACAATCCAAAAACTTAAAGTAGTTATCATCTAGCAACTGCACAAATCAGCAATATCAGGACTGCATAGTCTTCTCTAACACCATATTTTAACTTAGAAAAAGTTTTGACTGATATTTTCAGGCTAAATCCGGAAATAGTCACCACAATGAAATTTTCAGTCTTCAACCTTTAACAAATTGCTGTTGATCCTTACACATTGAATTATAGGATGTTACACCATTTCCATTACTCTACTCCTTGAATTTGCATTATTCTCCCCATAAAATATGCTGTTCCATGCTCATTAACTTTGTTCCGTGAGCAAATTTCATGTTGTTTTCTGTATTGCAATTGTAATATGTCATGTTATGTCATACACATTGTAATGGGTCTGGCTGAGCTGCTTTTCCCCATCCAGCCCTTATGCTGCAGTACTGGGAGCTGGAGGGTGTT
>WTSP01017488.1:0-14679 GCA_025331215.1 Actenoides lindsayi | reverse complement strand
AATGATGGAGGAGCTGATAAAAGTAGTACAGATATGCTAACCCAAATTCACATGTCTAATTTGACAAAGGGAGGTCACCTGTTAGTTCAGGATACCACAGAAAAATATTCCTCCTTCAGAATTCTCCAAAGCCTCCTTTCATCCTACCTGAGTGTGTAAGCTGAAGCATAGGATGAAACAAACTCCAGTGCTTTAAAAAAAAGTGTACGTTCAACAACAGAAAAAGAGAAATAATATAGAGCAGACTGAGTACAAGGCAACCACTGGATGGAAGGTTAGGTAGAGTTTATTTTCTTCACAGTAGCTAGTGCAGGGATATGTTTTGGATTTGTGCTGTAAACAGTGTTGATAACATAGGGATGTTTTAGTTACTGCTGAGCAGTGCTCACACAGCGTCAAAGACTTTTCTGATACTCGCACAGCTCCACCAGTGAGTAGCCTGGAGGTGGGCAAAAAGTTGGGAGACAACACAGTTGGGACAGCTGACCCCAACTAACCAAAGGGATATCTTATACCATATGATGTCATACATAGCATATAAAGCTTGAGGAAAAAAGAAGAAAGGGCAGTGAGGGTGATGTTTAGAGTGATGGTGGCTTTTTCCCAAGTAACTGTTAAGCATGCTGGAGCCCTGCTTTACTGTACATGGCTGAACACCTGCCTGCCAAGTAGTGAGTGAGTGGCTGTGTGGGGCTTAGTTGCCAGCTGGGGTTAAAATGTGACATCCGTTGATCCTGTTTCATTGTCCAGATCCACTGTGAACATCAGTAAGAAGGTACCAACACAAAATTCAGCAGGAATAAAAGAAAAGACGGGGTCTGTAGAGAAACCTCAAGTGTTGGGGAAGGAGTACTGAGAAACAAAAAGAAACAATGTGACAAGAATTCAACAAGATCTATATAAAATAAATTTATTTAAGATTCAACACAAAGTGGAGGAATAGGAAGAAAAATTGAGCAAACTATCTGTGATGTCATTTGTGTGTATAGTATCTACAATTTCTAAGAAAATAACTGGGCAATCCTGGGACAAAAAAATTGTGCTGAAATCCTAGATGCTGAAAATAAGTCTATACAATGACTACTCAACAAGGTATAATTTTCCAGAAAAGGAAAAGCTCAACACTGATAATATCCACTGCTTGCTAGTAATTTATGTCTAAGTATCCATGCCAGAGCTTTGGATCAAGAAAGCTCATAAATGAAATCTAGGTTACTGTGAACAGTAAAATCAAATCATTTAGATGATTATTTAGAAATTATTTCCATTGTCATCCTCTGAAGAGTTCTTGTAGAAGGCCTATATTGTGTTCACTATCAGGATTTTTCTCACTCTTTTGGGAAAAAAGATGATTGATTTTCAAGTGTCCCATCACCACATGCAGAAGAAAAATAAAGGTGGCAGGAGGACTTAATAGATGAACTCACTAAAAGCAAACTAAAAAGGAAGCATGCAGGTGGTGGAAGCAAGGATCCTGTCAGAAGGTGCAGGAATAGGGTTAGGACAGCTGAAGACTACCTGGAGTTGAATCTGTTAAGGGATTTGAAGGGCAACAAAAAAGGCTTCTACAAGTAGAAGTTAATGGAAGACTAGGAAAGTGTGGGCCTACCTCCATATGGAGGAGGCACTTTCAAGACAAAGGACACAGAAAAGCCTGACTTGGTGCCTTCTTCACCTCATTCTTCATTGGCAAGAGTCTGCACGAATCCCAAATCCCTGATACCAGAGGAAATGTCTGGAGCAATGATTTACCTTTGGTGGAGGAGGATCATGTCTGGGAACATTTATAAATCCTAGCCATATACAAGTCCAAAGGGCCTTACAAAATGTTCCCAGGAGAGGTTTCTGAGGTGTAGGGGAATGTAAATGTCACCCTAGCTTCAAGATGGGACAGAAGAAGTATCTAGGGAACTACAGGCAGATGAAATAAATAATCCTGGAAATCTTTTCCAAACTCACAAAGTACAAGAAGTTGACTGGAAGAAGTCACCATAGATGTATGAAAGGGAAAATGTGCTAAGCAACCTCATAGCAAGCTATAAAGTGATGATGAGCTTGGTGGATGAAGGGAGGACAGCGGGTGTTGTTTACCTCAACTTTAGTAAGATTTTAATCACTGCTTCCCATAATATCCTCAGGTATAAACTTACAAAGAATGGCTTAGATAAGTGCATACCAAGGTGGACTGAAAATTGTCTAAACTGTTTGCCTTGAAGGGTTGTGATCAGTGGCCAAAAGTCTAGAGGAGGCCATTCAGTAGAGGTTCGCCTTAGGGGTGGATACTCAGGCCAGCACTGTTTAAAACATTTATGAAGACCTGGACAATGGGGAAGAGTGTACCTTCAGTAATTCGAAGATGATACAAAACAGGAAAGAGTGGTTAATACATCAGATGGATATGCTCCCATTTAGAGGGGCCTTTACAAGATAGAGACAAGAACTTCATGAAGTTCAACAAAGGAAAATGCAAAAGCCTGCACCTACGGAGGAATGACACGCTCGGCACCAGTACATGGTGGAGGCTGGCTGCCTGGAAATCAGCTTTGTAGAGAAGAATCTGGAGTTCCTGGGAGACAAGCTCACCATAAGCCAGCACAGAGCCTTTTCAGCAAAGACAGGGAGCTGCGTTAGAAGGGATGTTGCCTGCAGGTTGAGAGCTGATCCTTCTCTTTTGCTGGGTCTAGATCTGCCCTCACCAATACAAAAGACATGAACATACCAGAGGAACTCCAGCACAGGGCCACAGAGATGATGGACTGGAGCATCTCTCATAGAATGGTTAACAGAGCTGAGACTGTTCAGCTTGAAGAAAAAAATGCTCTGGGGGATCTTATCACTGTGCATAAATACACATCAGAAGGAATTGAAGAAGGTGGAGGTAAACTCTTTTAAGTGGCAAGGAAAGGGGCCACAACCACAAAGTGAAACACATGAAAATCTGAGCATAATAAAACAGTTTTTGCTATGAGGTTTGTTGAACACTGGAGTAGGTTGCCCTGGAGATTATGGAGTTTCCATCTTTGGAAATATTCAAAACCTGAGTGTACATGGTGCTAAGTAAACTACTCTATCTGACCCTGCTTTGAGCAGGGCATTGATCTGGACTATCTCCAGAGATGCCTACTATCCTCAACCAGTCTGTGATTCTGCGAAATTCTGTAAAATGGTTGAAAAAATGAAAAAAAAAAAATCATTAACAGCTTTTGATTACTTCACAGTACCTTAAGACATATTAGTGTAATCTGTGTTATAATAACATATTGTTTTATAACAGTAGAAGAAACTTTATTTTGTCTCTACTCTGTTAAGACAGTGATTTTAGTGCAATAATATTTGCTGTGACTTTTGAAGTCACAGACATTCAGCAAAGCTGGCATTTAAATAAAGAATCTCCACAAGAAGAACATGCCACTATATCTAAATGCACAAGAACCGTATTTAAGGAGACAGGTTTAATAGTTAACCTCAATTTCATTCTCCACCTGCTCATTTTTACCATTACTGCATTCCAATTTTTGAAAGTGAATAGAGATATTAACAATGGAGAGACAGTAACGTTAAAGTCTGGAGTATACTTTCAAAAGCACAGTCCCACAGAATGAATACCTAACAGCATGCTAACATCCTAACAGGAGCTAGTAAGGTCAAACAAGCAAAGCACTCACAAAAAGCCTACACCTTCTGTTGCATCTCCACCATTTTGAAAACAAAATTCATAAATGAAGGGGTTATGTTTTAAACTCTTTTTTTCAGGTATGTGTGACTGAAGCAGGATGCAATTTCCATATATTGAAAAGCATTATGATATTACTGGCCATCTGCCCCGTCTCCACTCTTTGGGAGCTTAGAGTCTCCTGGAATCCTGCTCAGGTTTGAGAATTACACTGCTAATTGCAGTATTAGCATTTCCCAGTCATTCTGCAATGTCATGACTATGAATAGGTCTCAAGGAAGAAAGAAATGAGAGATGTGGGGAACTGTTCTTTGTCTGTTTCTGTATAATGTGTAGGGAGATACTTATGACTCCCTCTGTTATTTATCGCATGTTTTTCAGCAGTGGTACAGCTAAGAACAGTTTCTTGCTGTGCCACACCATATAAATACATGAGACACTAAGTGACCCAGGGGTTTACGATTTCAGTCAAGAGCACAGGCAAAGGATGGGGAAAGGGCTAGTGGAGAGAAAAGAATATAAATGCAAAGAGTATAATATTATCTCTGATGACTTGTTTTCAGTGTTGGTACTGGATTTTCAGTCCTTTCAGTGGTTTTGTAACAGAGGTGATTCCAGAGATAGCAACAAAACAAAGAAGAAAGTAAAAAGGTTCTACAATAGAGAATGAGAACTTTCAGAAAAGAAAGTAGTGTTGATGGTGCTATTTGAATCTCCCCTTATAGGTTTGGAGGACTTTTTGAAGCTCTGATGTAGGGTGAAGCAAAATTCAGTGTTGTACTGATACATACTTAATGGTGGTTACAGTTTATGTGTACTCACAAAGAAGTTTCTAATATCAAAGCCAAAGGCTACAGGCCAGAAGTGTCAACTGTTTTAGGAGTATCATTTGCATCTGCAGTCCTGGTTATTGGTTTGGAAGACTGATACGGGCTTATTGTTACATGTCAGAATATGCAACCCTGAGAGTAACATAGCAGTTCCTTCCCCACAACCTGTTTGACTTCTGTCCTCCCTGATCAGCCAACAAAGCATGTTAATCAAGTTCAAAATTACTAGGATAGTCACCTACTGAGAACTGGCCCCAAACCATTGAAATCACCTATCTAGCAGTGATCAGAAGCTCACCTGAAGATAGCAGCAGAATGCCAACTAGTTGGAATTAATTAGGCTGCAACGATGAGGATAGGAACTTTTCTGACTAGGATTGCTGCATGAAAAGTGTTGACTGGATAACTTGGCTAATTTTACTGCTTTTACAGGTTCACTGCCTGTTGGTGGAGTTCAGCTGAATACTTTATTCAGTGGCTGATGTGAGGTGCATCAGAGTAGCTGTCAATTGCTCTGAACATTAGCAACAACTGCAGTGGGTCATGAACAAAGCATATTACCTGTATCTGTGCAAATATTTTGCTTCATGTAACACTGTGACACATCCTGATCCCACTGGAGCTACTGCCTTAATGAAAGTTCTGAACATGGACATTTATTATTTATGATGATGATGGGTCTACCAGAAGACACATGGGAATATAAAGAAAGGGAGAGACCTTTGTCGATAAACCTAACATGGGCTGGGGAGGACAGGGGCTCCTCAAAAGTCTTTTTAGGCCTTTTAAGAGTGAAATTCTGTGAGAAGCATATCTGCGGGGTAACAGGGCAATATAACAAACACTGAAGAATTCACTGATTGGTGCTCCAGCTGTATGCATGTGTGCTTCCTAATGTCTCTAGCCTCTCGCTCACAGTGCACAAGAAACCACAAACATGAATGAAGAACACCAGCAACCATAAAATCAAACACTAAATATTAAAAGGACAATTTTTACTTCAAAAAGCAACACATTTTTATTTGTTATTTAATTTGTTAGTCTCTAAAATTACATTTCTTTTATTTTTTTCCCCTCTCCTTTTTCTTGGTTCTAGAGCCTCACTTGATATAAAATGGAAAGCTGAACTTCTAAATTAATGAGCTGCAGGAACTTTAACTTTGATAGGCATTATCTCAAAGCTAAGGCTCAACAAAGAAAGGCTTTATAAAATCATACAAAGATTGCACTACGTTTTTCTTCCTTTTTCAGATTTCATGATTTAAAGTGGAAGTGACAAAACAGAATGAAATTTATCATCCCACTAATTAGTTAAACCCGTTCCACCCATTTAAGAATGGGTGATCAGCTTGCAATGGTCAACCAAAAGAAGACAATATTTTTCTTCCATGTAGAAAAAAATGTAAAAACTTAACATTTGTAAATGTAAGATTAAAAACATTTCAAACTTTCATGCAAGATAATTGTAAACTGTAATACAAGACATATTCAGATCAAGCTGGTTTACTATGGAAAGTATAAATAACATACCTTAAGACTTAGTAGGTTCAAGTCCTGGAGGCAATCACTGCACCTTTGGAAATAAAATTCACCTGTTAAAACTTTTATTACTAATTTAATTTAGGATAAAAATTCCTGTTATCTGGAATCTTTTACTTTGCACAATTTGCAAGCTTCTTTAGTAAAAAGCAGCCTGCTCATTTGTGACATAAAGCTAATTTCAAGAGATAAGTGTAATTTGTTCAGTCCCTCAGTTCCTCTTTTGAGGTTTCTGAGAAGAACATTCATTGGAATATACACTCCTGCTCACTCCAGCCTTCTAACCTAGATTTTAGTTCATTTTATATTACAAAGCCTAGCAAGAGATCTTTCTAAAGACACTATTTTATGAAGCAGGATTCAACAATATTTTTTACTCCCTCTGCAGCTCTGGTTACTGCAACAGTGGTTAACCAATAAACTGTTCAAAAATAAATACCAGTCTTACAGATGACAGAAAGTAACATAACTAGCACCAACCTCTTACTCAGCACTCTTAGAATGAAGTGGAATATAATGACTGGACTTCTACCATTTTACCAATACTAGTGTCAGCATATTGAACAAAGCATTTTAGACAAAACACTGGCAGCAGTTTATTTTACACAGGAACACCTTGATAAGTTTTTTCACATTTTAACTTCTGCTATTTGCTCATATTATGTGAGTGACATCATACTGTCCTATACTCTACTGTGGAAGAATCTCTGGAGCAGACACTTCTCTATTGCTAGAATGATTTTAGAAAAATGATAGCAATTTATAGTGTTTGAGGATCTCGCTCCTTTAAGTTCAAGACAACAAAGCCCTGTTGACAAATGAACAATTCTGGCATAATTTTCTGAGATTAGGAAGAAATTTACTCCTATGGTAGACTGTCCTTGCTATATCTTGTTCACTTCTACAGAGATATTTATAAATACATACAAGTCTGTACATATTTATATGTATGTATACAGCATTGACATATTTTTGTAAATACTCCCTGAGAATATTTGTTTACTCCCCACTCTTTTGAAAATGTTTTAATTCATAAAACTTCGGACTTGCTAGATTCACTTTTCTGGAAGTGTGAAATTACCTGGCACCTTGAAATATGAGAGAGCTGTTGCCCAAATACTGTACTGGTATTCTACTATAAAGCATGCCTTACTACAGTATAAATAGTACAACCACTTTATTCATCTTAATTTCACAGGTTTAATTGCTTTATAGCAAAATACACAGCTTACAGTGATTATCCAAGGTATTTCCTTTAGGTTTGTGCCATTAAATCATCTCTGCAGGAACCATCACAGTGGTGTGGGAATCAATATAACTTTGTCTCAACAGCTGTTGCTTTCTTAGCTAGCACAAAGAAAAGTGTATTTCCCCACCTTCAACAACCTGACTTTCGACTCCCTTATAGGAGGAGAAAAGGAAATCTGAAAATCATGTTTATTGAACCTGGACAGATATACATTTGCAAGTTTGCACCATGGTTAACTCAAGGTTAACATTCTGTAAAATTCCAGATCCTACTTCATGTCATTCCCAAATGTCCTGAAATCTTCAGTTTTTTAACCCCTGAAACTCACAAAGCTGATCACAAGTGTGTTTCCTAG
This sequence comes from Actenoides lindsayi, assembly GCA_025331215.1. NCBI lineage: Eukaryota > Metazoa > Chordata > Aves > Coraciiformes > Alcedinidae > Actenoides > Actenoides lindsayi. The sequence continues at coordinate 7,033 of WTSP01017488.1, read as the reverse complement.
GTAGATAACTCAAAAATAAATCATATATTTGCATCTCAATAAAAAGCTTATTTGGGATAAGTTCTACTTTTCAGTGTAGCAAAATTACATTTTTCTCCATAAGCATATACTTGTGTGTGCAGACCAAAACATCAACATTTATTTTCTCCCAAAGCACTGCAAATACTGACAATTTTTAAACTGCATTAATCTGCACATAACAAAGAAAATTTAGACAAGCATTATTTTCAGAAAAAGCTTTCCAGATTTTACAAAGGTGAAATTGGGTCAAAAAAAAAAACAACAAAAAACCCCCACAACAACAACAATAACAAAAACAAACACACAAAAAACACCCCCCACAAATACAAACAAGCACAAATCAAACAAAAACAAAACAAAACAAACAAACCAAAACAAACCCTAAAATATACTGGTTTGAATTAATCACCTTGAAAGTGTCTCTGAAAGAAATGCGTTAATGTCAGGGAAGTATCTTCCTTTTAACTGGAATAGTTTGGGAAAACATACAAAGAGTTCTTGCAACAGTAAGGAAAATGTTCTCAAAGTAAGAAAATTTATAATAACTAGAAAGCATTTATAGAAAATAATTTCTAAGCTGTAATTTGTACTTTATTAGAATACCTATGTGTCTCACTACCACCTTGTAAACAGACAACTTAGTCAAGCTTCTTCCAGTTCTGCTGCACATTACAGACTTAAGTCCTTATCCCCAAACAGATCTTTATAAATACTTTTGCTGATATTTTTTTTAAAAAACTCACAACTCTTAGTTCATTATATTATCTACAAAATGTTTTCCAAGGATGCAGAACTAACACTATAACAGTGGTTTAGACTTCAGCTGAAGTAACACCTAAAGCTGAAAAAATGCCAGTTTTGTTTGAATCCAGCTGAAGACAGTGGAGATAAAGATTACCAGTGAGTGACCTCACAACTTCTAGCCCTTAAACTCCCGTGACCTTAATTTTGACAATAATAGATTTCTGTTTGATACAACCACACTGAAGTCAGGGCTATCAGTTCCAGTCATTACTGGTGTGAAAGTATCTGACATCCTTCAATGATGACTACATTACATTTCACTAAGGCACATCACTCATTAAAATTTGCATATATTCTGAACTATTTACTTAATTAAAAAAAATTAAAATAAATTTTCATACAGTTAAACCAGAACAATCTTACAATAGACCTACATACTTCATGCACTTAGTGAATTCATTTCATCTCAAGATTTAATTAATTCACTTTCTGGCACAGTTTATTCAAATGCAAAAATAGAAATCTTGATTTGTAAAACCAACAGACATACACATATATCACCACATCAAGTGGTGGGATTAATTTACCATGAGGAGCTCTGTTCATAGTCTATCACTGGATTTTCATCTGTCTGCTAATAATGACCAAATACCTCTTTGAAACAAAAAGATATCAGTAATGGAGTTGAGACAGCTTAGTGTTACCGGCAGAGCGAGAGGCACCAAATCAGTTTTGGTGAATCACAAAGCATCCAAAGTATGACTGTTCAATTGGTTAAAGGTTTTTCTGTCTGAAAGGAATACAGCGGAAGTAAGCCTGGCTCACAGTTATGTTTTTTGAAAGTTTCTACCCAAACGATTCAATGGTTTTGAATAACAGATACGGGGAAATAAAATAGAATAAAGTAAAATAAAATAAAGCCTATGTTATTTGGCCGTTGGTAGAAAGTTCTGTCAAGTACTGTCATTTTACAGTTCTAGTATCACCATGCTTCAAAAAAGACTTCATATCTACTTGAAAGTGCAGCTTTTTTTCCCACAAAACTGCCATTTTGCCGACCCTCTGAAAATCCAGTATACATGCATACACCCAGTGTAGTGAAGGGGAAATTCAAACTGTAGCTGCTCAGCATTGGTAATTTGTGACCAAGAATTGATCTGGCATGGAGAGCGAGAAGACTGAAGTGCAGAAGAGGTAGAACCGGATGGACACAGGAATGCCAGGACAGAAGGAGTCTCTGTAATGGGGTGAAGCTTACCTTGGTGACAAGATAAGAAACAGCTGTGGTGTTTTCTTGTAACAACCCAGCAGGTGTGGAAGGTGAGTGTTCAGGGGTCATCTTTGGGCAGCAAAGCCAGGCTGAGGGATGGACCCAATGCTGGGCTCAGGTGCCTCATGATGATGCTCACAGGATTGGTGCCAGTACAAGTATACACAAGGAATCAGCTCATTTCAGACCTTTGAAGATTGCCTGTAGAACTGGTTATGGTAGCAGGACTCTGCCCAATGCTTTGTCAGTTCCATCTTTTATGTTTAAGCACAAATATGTATTTAATCACCTCAAGGGACATCATAAAAATTCCCGGGTAGGATCCTTGCAAGATAGTGGTTAAGAACATTCAGATTCTGTCTGCAGAACTGATGGGATGATAAACACGACATTTCCACACAGAATTTATCTGACCCAGAGTTACAACATAATACCAATTTTTCTTTTATGATGCAGATCTTTGTGCTTTCCAGCAAACTACAGGTCTCTGCAGATATGTTCTGTAAGTATTTATAAAACATTTTGGATTGAAATGCCTTATAGAAGAATAAACTCTAATGTGTACTCAGTTTTGTATGTAGTATGTATCCTATTGTACACACCAGAAGGATAATATGAATTTATTTTAATATGATCCATAAGGTCTTCTTTCTACACTAGAAAAAAATAAAGAATCACCCAGTTGAAAAGAGGCAGCTGAATGATCTATAAAAATAAATTTTCTTAACTGAAAACAATTAGGAATGTAATAATGAAGGCACAGTTCTCACTATAACTAAGGGGTAATTATTGAGCTTGTTTTGTGACTGATGAACAAAGACTTTGCAAGGAAATTCAATCACTGATTTCTTATCATATAGTTAGATGCCAAATGAGATCATATAATTACAGTTGAATGAATTTCTATCCTCATTTCATATATAAACATGTCTAGCATGCCAATTACAAAAGCACTGAAACCCAGAATCCTGGGTGTTATCTTCATGGAATAACAGTGGAGATTCACTTTTAGCATGCAAGGAGACATATAGTCTTGCAGCTATAGGAAGAAGAAAATTATTCAGCCCCAATCAACTCATCTACATCCACAGGAAAGTGTTGCAGGAAGTGAAAACATGTAGGAAGTAAATTCATCACAGCCACAGAAGGAATACATAGTTGGCAGGGTGTGCTACAGGAGGGTACATAACCAGGACATACCCATTCTAGTCACATCACATCCCTTTTCATGCTGTCCTGCCTTAAATATCATTAGTTCCTTATTTTTCTCTACCCACACAAAAACATTCATCACTTCTTCATTCTTAGTGGCTTAGTATCATTCTTCACTGACAGCTTCTTCTCATATTTTAAAGATCTTTGAAGTGGTCCTGTTGTTTGTTATTTGCACATGAACATTTCCTGACTTGAGGTTGAGAACGATGTCACTAGCATGCTACTACTAAATGGAACAAGAAAAATGCTATGTTCATCTACCTCCATTCCACCTAAGAAATTCTACCTTTCACCAAGAAAACTGACTGTGGTTAGTCCGTGGTATGCCATAGATGGATTTCTACTGAGTTAATCATAGCATTAATACAGAAAAGCCTATACTTGCCTTAATGAAGGCAAAGAAAAGCTAATACTTGCCTTAATGCAGGCAACTTTGTATTTAAATGAAAGTAATGGAAAACAAGATCTGGGAATGTTATTTAACACTAAGAAAGCATCAATAATATTAACAGACAATTAAGCAAAGTAGAGCCCATGAGAAAGACAGTACATATTTTGAAATTCACATGTTTGATAAATGTGGAATGCCACTGTAAATAATTATGAGAAGGGAATTCTTTGAGAAGACATTGTTATTTTACTTAATTTGTATGAAAAAGAAATTTTGTCCCAGTTAGAGTCACAGAAGAATAGAGTACCAAAAGGGGAGCACACTGATTTCTCTTGTGCTGCCCAGATTCTGAAGAGTGCTCGTATTGCTGTTTGGCAAATTCTGTCACCTCCCCTACTCACCAGTGCTCACATAGCAGTGCATTTCATCAACTCAAAGGCAATGCATTGAGGGATGACAAAGGCCATGTGTGCAGCACAGAAGTCCCCCTACAAGCTTCTCCCTTTAGCTCTTAAAAAAAGTCACCACGATCTTGCAGCAACATGTGAGAGGGAAGGGGGTATGTGTGAGGGAGCTGCCCGAGGTAAAAAAAAGCTTTTATACCTTCCTGCTCCCAATGTCACAGCCAAAATCTCATTGCTAGAATCAAACAGATGCAATGCTCTGCAGTAGAAACTGTTTCTGATGTCACCTGTTTTCTTCTCATATTTTGGCTTTTAAACAAAAATAAAATCCAAGTAAATTTCTAGAATCTTTTCCTCACACAGTATTGCAGACAACACAAGACCGTAATGAATAACATCTGCTGTAGAGCCTTTTTCATACTACTCCTCAACTAACCTAGTTTTGAGGATGCTTTTGTCAGAGTAATTTAGCTGTAACTGAAACCTCCAGAAATCTGGAGCAGGGCAACAAACAACTTTCCATAAGCTACAGCATCCCACACATCCTAAACTGAGGCAAATAAAGCCAAAGAACTAGAAAATAAGTGTATGGCCAAAAATGCAGTTAATAAAAGGTTATTTGAAGTGGAAAGTTAAAACAATTCCCTACTGATCTTTAATTTACACCTTCTTCACCGTAGGTCAGTTCAAACTGTTCAAAAAGAAACCAGTGTGCCTTTCTTGTCTCCTTTAATATCACCTCAGTACTCACTCCATTTGGATTACTTACTGGACACTGTAATTGGGAGAAATATAATCTACTTTTTATATTGCAAGTAAAAAGATGGCCATAGCCATCTGAATGCCTCTCTTAAATGGATATTCCAGGTACTTCCTGATTTACATAATTTGACAATTAACTTTGTTACCTGTAAAGTTTCAAGAGCAGTAATTTCTAGAGTATTTTTGCAGCTCTGTCCCTACAAGTGCTGTCAGAAACACATCCTGTTCAGTTACATCAGAGCTTGACACCAACACATATTTTGAAGTTATAACAATTACTAAATCAACCTATGATAAGACTTGATAGTAAGTATGTATCTCCTTATGCTATGTCAAAACCCCACAAGAACAACTTGATGAATTAAGGCGCACCTGGCTTGAGAGTTATTAAAGCAGGATAAAGACAGTGCCCTACAACAGTTGGTTATGAGAACCGTCATGGCAACATACATCAGTGTGTGGTAGAGTTAATGTTCCAGTGCTCTTTCCCAAAGTACACACTCAGCAGTTAAGCCAACAATAGCTCTGCCACTCTCAGGTTTTGTGGAAACCTTAACCACCAAAAACAGTTTAGAAGGAGATAAGTTTCAAGTTATTTTCACAGCAAAGAGTTCGACTGATGGATGAAAGTATTATCAGCATCCTACCTGTGCTCCTTTAGTCCGGGTTCAAACAAGTATTATGAGAAAAGCGAAGACTACAGGGAATAATGAACTCATTCAACAATAACTTTCGGGGTTCCACAGTTTGCTTTACATTCTACTTTAGAACGAAAACTACAGCTGACTGAATATTGTTTATTCAAAGCAGAGCTGACTTCTCTATTGAGTACAGGTTGGAATTTTCCTTAGATAGAATTGCACATTTGTGTGGATCAACAGACAGGTGGCTGGCCAATAGCTTCAGTCTAAGTACTTTAAAGAAGTTTGACTCTAAGTAGTTTTGCTTACTCGTATAGAGTCATATCGGTCTCTCCACCCCTTATTTCTCCAAACCAACGTAAGAGCCATATGAATATGTGTTACTTGAATCTCAGAAGTTTTACTTTGCTCCATTTTGGACCAGCTCAGAACCATTGGATTCATCCTAATATAGCTGATCAAGGAACAGGAGTAACAGTCCTAATAGCATTCTGACTCAGTGAATACAAATAAGACTACCTCTACTGAAGGCAGTTTAGACTAACTGAAAATGCAGATAAGATTGTAAAGTAGATTATACTGAGAATATAGAAGAAAAAGGAATAAATATTTCCTGTGCTGACAGCTTCCCAGCTTCACACACAATTATAAATGCATACATATTCACTGGATTTTTTTATTATTTCTTATTCTGTAAATACTCCATTAATTCATAAGAAATACACACATCAGCTCTTCCTAGGAAGAGAAAGATAATATGAAGTTATATGTTGTTTGGAAACACTGAAGCAAGCAAACTGAGCTGAAATCAGGCACCAGGTTATGAAACAGAGTTACCTTTATTTTTACCTACTGTCCTCATTCATTGCTTAATGTTACAGCATCCTTATTGAAAACAAGCTATTTTACAATCAATGTTTTTTACTGAGCACAGAACAAAGAATTGAGAATGACTGCATTTGAATCTCAGCTCTATTTCTTCTCACATAACTTCAACCAAACCACTTTTTTTTTCCTGTAACATCATATTAACAACACAGGTTGCCTTACCAAGCTCTTGAGAGCCCTCTCTGTGATAATTAGGTGCTGTTGTCCATGGGCAGAAGAAATTCCACTTAATTCCCACATGTTCTCACATTGAAGAAGACTAGGTCAGGGGCATTTAAACATTAATGAAGTAGGCAGAGAAGTCTTTGTAAATATACAGGGGTTTTGTCTGGTTTAGAAAAAGGAGCTGGTCTGATAATCCCCTTACTTGTTTATTCTTAGAACACATCACAAGAGTGCAGACATGTCGTTAATTTGAATACCAGGCAATTTAAATCTAGATTGACGTATCTTGCTCACCCAACTCCAAAGCAAGTAAAACATGTGCACATACAAGCATCAGATGTTGCATTTTCATAGTGATTCAAATTCATATTATATCTAAGTGAAAAATCCTATTTGAAAGCAAATTTTCCCATTTTGAATAATAAGCAGCCTCTACTTTCAGAATATTTTGTTGGACTAAACACATTTTCATCCCCAGAAGGAACCATTGCAATTAAAAAAACCAATCAACCAACCAAACAAAAAAATTAAT
>WTSP01017487.1:0-14864 GCA_025331215.1 Actenoides lindsayi | reverse complement strand
GTTTGCTGCTGCTGCTGCTGTTGCTGCTGCCAACCCAGCCACAGGCAGGGTGTGTTTGGGCAGCTCTGTCCCAGCACTCTGCCAGGGCTGAGGTGAAGGTTACACCCAGCCCAGCACAGTGCATAGCTGGGACCCATTCTCCACCCAGAGTGGGGACACTGGCATCTCAGCCCCGCACAGTGGCTTGAGCCTCACTGGCAGAGCGGCTGCAGTCCGTCACTGCCTATCTCCTGAGAGATGTGTCTATTTATTTTCAGAGGCTAGGAAAACACAACACAGACAATTCAGGGGCTCTTCTGAAGAGGGAAACCACATTCCTCCCAGCACAATGTGGAGTGTTTATTCAGAAACTGCAGAGCTAAAGCACACACTTGTGGGCCAGACCTGCAAATCAAAGTGTGGGCAGCCTCAGGACAGGGTCAGCATTGACTCCACATGCAGCAAATCCAGAGATACTCATCCTCCCCGGGGACTGTGGGATTTGCCTGTTTATTTCACACAGGTCAAGAGCAAGTGGCAGACTGAGGAGAGGTGAAGGAAGTGATTTAACACCATCACAGACCTCAGGGGCCAGTGCAGGATGGCTGGATCTAGCCTGGTGCACAGAGCCTGACTCTGAAGCATGGCAGATCTGTGTCCAGCAAGGTCAGGACAGACTCAGAAGGCAGCTGATGGACAGCAAGCTGCCTGCAATGTTCTGGCACGGAGTATGCACATGGATTTGCACTTCTGCATACAGTTTTGCCTGTTGAACTTATCCATTTGTTTCCCATTTTTCCATGCTTCAATCAAGGCAGGCGGAGGAAGGGATTATCTGCTTTCACAGGCACCATAGTTCATCACACAGAGCTACTGGTAGTCCTGCTCCCAGAGAAGGATGTTGCAACCAAGCAAGTTGCCCCTGGTCCTGCCTCAAGTCAGGGAGTGAAGGACAACATGGAAAATTGCTTCTCTGGTGTTGTTACACAAGACAAAACTGGAAGCAGTGCCCTGACACCCTGCTAGAGTGACAACAGTGCGACTATTCCAGCTGCCCATGTTGATCCCCCAGATAACCCCAGGTTCAGGTCTCCATTCGTGGAGGGATAGGCAGGTATCTGGCTATTGCCTTGTCGTAACAATGTCAGATGGGGTAAACAGAGGTACCACTGAGGCTCCAATGAGCTCTGGCTTACACACAGATCCGAGGCCTGGTGTTGCTGTGCCTGCAGTGACAGCGGTCCCAACAGTGCCAAGAAACAGGGGTGGTGGCAGGATTCATCCTTAGGTCCAGCTGTCCCTTAGACAATGCATTCCCAATAATTTTGGTTAGTCGAAGTCACATGGGCCTACCAAGCAGCTTCAGTGGCTCTGGAGTGGTCTGTGACGCTGGACCTGCTCAGGTTGCTGGACACATGGTTGAGCTCCTCCAGGTCCTCACCTAGGAAACTGGATGCAGCTGTGAAGGTGGCCCAGGGCTAGCTGCACTGAACCATGGAGAAAGGGGAGGGAAACAGTGCCTGGCACACTGCAAAGCATCCAGCTGCCACATTGCATGCAACTGAGACTGGCCAAAAAGTTTAACTTAGGTGCACAAATTCATCCCTAGCAAAGATGATGAGGCTTTGGCCACATCTGCTAGAGAGGTCTGCTGGAGAACAGTCTGCTGTGTTGATGGTGGGGGACAGGGAGACAACACTGGGCTCTAAAATGAACACAGTCTCCTTGGCATTGTTAGTGAGTCTCTGCCTCTCAGTCTCTCCAGTTCAGAGCAGAGATAACTCAAAAGTAGGTGGTAGAGTCTGTAATTTCCCCTCTGTTATCCACCACTAGATCCTTCCCATAGGAGAGTAAAATCACTTCCTTGAGATTTAAAGTAATTCAGACACAAAAGCCAAATCTCTATAGATTCCATTCTGCAGAGGTGCTTCCATTAAACACATCAAAAGACTCTGAGGACACAGTGACTCTTTTACAAATGTTCTTTACAAAACTATTGGTTTCTAGCTAGCTAGAGGATGTCTGGAATGGAGAAACATACACAGTGCCAGTTCTGCAGTGTCATATGACAATGTTTTGCTGAGTCAAGAGTCACTTATCAGACCTCAACAGGCTTTGGAGTGATCAAGTAGATGGGGGGTGTGAGAAGCTGGGTTAGCTCAACCTGAGTACGCACCCAGTTCCCATGGAGCACTGGCACACCCAGGGATTTCTACCCTTTCTTCCATGTTTCATATCACTTGCAAGTAGACAGAATATGTCAAGCTCTTTTTAAGAGTGCTTCCAGATGTGATACTCCTGCTAGTATACAGAATACAGAGAATACAGGCATATAAAATCAGAGAATAGAATCATTAGGTTGGAAAAGACCCTTAAGATCATCAAGCCCAATCTTTAACACTACCAAGTCCACCACTAAAACGTTACCGTGCCACATGTACACCTCTCTTAAATAACTCCAGGTATGATGGCTCTCACTTCCCTGGGCATCCTGTTTCAGGGCTTGACAACCCTTTCAGGGAAGAAATTTTTCAGTATGTGCAACCTAAACCTACCCTGGCACAACTTGAGGCCTCTTGTATTACCACTTGTTACTTGGGAGAACAGACTGACCCCACCTGGCTACAGCCTCCTTTCAGGTAGTTGTAGAGGGCTATAAGGTCTCCCCTCAGCCTCCTTTTCTTCAGTTCCCTCAGACGTTCCTCATAAGACTTGTTTTCTAGACCCTTCACTAGCTTTGTTGCTCTTCCTTGGACAAGATCCAGCACTTCAATGTCTTTCTTTTAGTGAGGGGCCCAAAACTGAATGCAGTATTTGTGGTGTGATATGTATTCCTCCTCCTCAAGCACTGTGTTTTCATGGTAAAGCGTCCTGCAAGATACAGTTTTCATGATGTCTGAATGAGGCAGAGTGACCCCAAGGCTGTGCAGCATCACACACTGCTGGAACATGGACACCCTCACCAGCATGAGACACCTTGCCTTTACTTGTGACTGAGCTACAGGCAACTCCCCCTATGAATGACTGGGAAGCCTCACATCTCTTTATGCCATCCCTGCTCCTGGCTCACCCTCCCATATCAGTGCTTTCCCCTATCTACTCTGCTGCCACCACCCTGCTGCTTCTTTTGGGACTGTTAAACCTGCCCCACCTCTCTGGAGGTACCACGTAATCTGCAGTGGACACAGGGGAGGAGCCCTAGAGCAAAGTGGTACTCAAGGGATAAGCAGAAAGGCAAGCAGAGATGACCACGGACCCCCTAGATTACACCTTAGGAAATGCACATACACAAAATTTCAAACTCTGGAGCTTCCAGGGACCTAGAGAGAGAACCTGCAGAAAGCAAAGACTATATAGTAAAAAAATAATTAAAAAGAAAAAGTCTGTCAAGGACTGGAGGCAGGACAGATCTGCTCTCCCCTGGGGAGCTGCTATGCTTCAGGGCAAGTCTTGGGACTACACAAAGAGGTGGGATCATCCCCTACACAAAAGGCAGACAGTTCCCAGAGGGCCTAGGAATAGCCACGTTGTCATGTTCTTCTACCAACCTTGAGGTCACTTTGAATTCATTGGGGGCGGGGGGGGGGAGGATTAGGGGCACTAGCACCTCACCAGAGCATAAGAAATAAATTATCTCATGGACAAAAATGGCTGGCAGAAGCTGAATCCCAAATTCCCTGTCACTGAGTTAGAAACCAGCCAAAACACTGTCCCCGGTCCAGCAGAACTGGTGTAATCTTAAGCTTTTCTGTACCACCCTGGCATGAAAATCTCTGAAGGCAGTTTGCAGAGGAGACCTGAATTGCCACCTCATCTCACATGCAGGAAACAGAGACAGGTTGACCTAGGGCCTGGCCATGCAGACCACAGAGCAGGGAGCAAGATCTCAGGATCAAAGCCATTGTACCAAGCAGAAGCTTCTCTTTTGCTGCTACACTTGTCCCAAAGATGGTCCTACAGGCTGTGTGAGTCTGCGTACTTTGCAGGTCTGAGGCTGCAACCAGCAGCAGGGAGCTAGGAGCAATCACTAAAGCATACCCTCCTGTGGAAGCAAGAAACCATCTGGGTCTTCCCACTGGTTTAACTGGGGTTGCCCATTGCCATTTTGCTTCATTAGGGAATTTGCTCATAGCCTTGATCCACTGGGTACTGGACAAATGAGTCACTGGGAAGTCCTCAACACACACAGGCCCTTGGCTGGAGTGCCAGTATGGATTCATTATTTTGCCTGGATTTCCCAGGAAGGTGGTGCAGTCCTTGGACAGATCACATGAATCTGGCAGTCTCCATCCATAGGGGTTACCAGAGCATATCGCACCATAGATGCACTGACTTCATGCAGCAGTCCTGCTTTGAGGGGGGCTGGAGTGGAGATAGAGGTCCCTTCCCACCAGCACTGGAAGGGTCCAATGCAAACACCTTTCAAAAAGCATATGTCCCATTTCAGACCTCATAAGGGATCCTCAAGGACTAACACCTCCCTGCATCTCACTCTGGGAACCAACAGCAAGGCAGTGCCACATCCTGCCCTGCCATGCAGCTTCTCTCCATTAGAAAGGAGGGCATTTGAGTCACAGTTCAGCAGCAATGAGTGTAAATTTCCTATCTGAAGTGGAATTATTTGCTATATAAAAGCACTAACATGTTTTGCAATCCACACAGTAGATACTGGGCAAAGACTTGCACACCTTTGCACTCTGATAAGGAGAATATTATTACCCTGCTAGTGGCCTGGACAGATAAGGGGTTCTGGGCGGGCAGTCTGCAGTTTTTTCAAGCTCTCATTATGCTGCACCAGTATCTCCAGATGCCATTCCCAAGGAACTAAGCTGCTTTCTATTTAAAACTGCTAAGAGCAATGGAGAGTTTAGGCAAAGACCATCCTTACTCAGACTCTTCCCTGCCACCCTCTGCAGCCCGTGAGGAGTATGCTGTGCCAGGTAATGGTGAGACCACGCCTAACTTCAGTTTTCAGAGAGAGGAGAGAATGATCTTTGTCACCAGTGTTTTCTAAAAAAGGAGTTAATCATTAACAATTAATGCTTGGGGGATGGAGAATGCATGTTTAACTGTAAATATATGTGGCTCTTTCCGTGTTGTGTTGCAGATCACAAAGGCAGAAGCACCTGTAAAGGCTTTTCAATTCGAAGTCCCTCAGGCAGCATCAATATATATCACCTCTTTGCAGACTGGCAATATTGTCTTATTGTTCTCTCAGCTCGATGGAGTTCTTTTCTCTTTGTTTCATCTCTGTGTCCTCTGCTAAATAATTTTTCATCAGGATGTTTTACTGTGATCTTTCATGTCTAGTGTTAGCAGGTGACAGCTTTGAAGCCGCTGTGGGAGTGTCTTTTGGACCAGTTAGAAATGCATGAAAGGTGTTTGCTACCCGTGCAAAGCAATTTGCTTAGGATGGGTTGGGAAGGAGACTGATTGCAAGCAGATAAAAATGCTTTTACAGCTCACAAGACATTTTGAAAGGGAAAGTTACTTTGGCTGCAAAGGGATGTGCAAGGGATAATACACTCCCGTAGCTAAACTGAAGCCCTGTGCAGATCCTGCTACTGCAATCTGTAACCTCATCTTCCCAGGCAGCTTGCTGCTTTTTGCTGTGTGGATGGCAGGGTCATCTCCTGGTGGCTGTGCCTTTCTGCCTCTGATACCACATCACATTGGGGAACAGCCTCCTATCTGGGGAACGTCTACTTAGCTGTACATTGTGCAGTCCGAGTGCAGCAATTTTTGTCTCAGAGGCTGACTCTGTCTCTGGTCATGCTGAGATGCCCCTGCCATGCCTGATTTTAAGAGAGGAGACATCTTCTCCTCTTTGGCTCTACTGTGCTCAGAGCAAAGTGGGGGATCCCAGAACTACAAATACAAACTACAAATACAAAAAACAGCAACAAAAGAACAGAAAACCCAAGACACAATAACAGCAAGTAGGATTATTTTTTATTTTGTGTTTGTGATGGTGGCTGTTGTTATTATTAGACAGCACTTGGAATATCATGCCCAGATTTGGACAACTCAGCACAGGAAAGACAAAGACATAATGGGATGAATCCAGTACAGGGTCACCAAGACTGCTAAAGGCTGGAGCAGATGACAGGCAGAGGAAATCAGGCTTGTTCAGCCAGGAGAAGAGAAGGCTGAGGGGACAGTCTCATTGCAGTCATCCTCTGCCTAACAGGGGTTACAAAGAAGGGAGAGACAGACTCTTTTTAGGAGTGCACAGGGTAAGGACAGGAGGCACCAGGTGAATACTGCAAACATGAGTGGATAAAAAGAAAAAAACAAAACAAAACCAAACAGTGAGAGTGGTACAGAGACAAGAGAGGTGGGCTCCAAGGTATTCTCCACTTCTCTGGACAAGGTCCTGGATAGCCTGATGTAATGTTAAAGTTGGCCTTGCTTTTATGAGATAGAGACCAACAGAAATGTTTTCCAAGCTAAATTTCTGCAAGATTATTAATGAGAAGTGTTGTGTGTAAAAATTTACTTTGAGTAGAGGTTGGGTCCTGCTGTCAGTTTTGCTTTCTTTCCATCCTGGAACCTGTTTTTTTCTTGTGTTTAACAGACATCTAGGGTGCAAAAGTTGTAGTCCAAGCTCAGCCTTGAAAGTTCTTCTCCACTTGCCAGTTCTCTCAGCTGGACAAGGGAATGGCAAAATGACGATTCTTCACTGTTTTTATCTAATACTTTAGTATGATCTGAGGTTTTTTGTGGAAGGAGATGGATCTGATTATATCTGAAAGGAGCAGGTCATAGTTTTGCTTTTTCACTGTGTCGGTTTTATTGAAACTATGAAAATCAGTGCTTTTATGACCATTTCAGTGCATGCGTGAGAAGAGTCCCATCTCTCTCCAGGTCCCAGGGAAGTGGTGTTGCTCCTGAAGAATGCCCTCCATCTCAAGGGATTGGTCTCATGCTACTTGATCTGAGACAGGTCTTTATTATCGCAGCTTGAAGTCCAAGATAGGATATTCAGGGCTGACTGGATCAGACACCACAAGGCCTACTGACACATCATCAGGGATGTTGTCTGTCAGGACAAAGACACGGAGGAGAAAGTTTGATGCTGGCTTCAGTGAAGTTCAGGAATTCAGTCACCCAGGTCTAGACGGCTGAGATATCTTTGCCTCAGGAAACCATTTAGAGTCCTTGGCAGTCAGTGGAATGGGCACAACTTACTTTGGCCTAAGAAGGCATTGCACAGGGTGACTGGGATCCAGGGGTTGCCCCTCTCTCCTGGTGGCTGTAGGTAGCCTACACATCTTGCCCAAATGGTAAAGTCAACATTGGAGATTTTTCACAAGTCAGTCTGTCTTCAGGCCTGTCATGAACTTCTTCATCGCTACAGACCAACTTGGGGCTGCTTGTGTGGTCTTTGGGATGAGTTTCTTCACTCCTAGCTGTATCCTCATCTCTGGCTGGGTCACATCTATGTATGGGAAAGCCTGTGCTCTCTGCCTCACCCCCTCACTCCACAGACCTGTGCCTCTGTTGTAGGGCTGGCTGTTCTGCAGTGCAAGGCTTTCTCCCTAGTTAGTTAGAAATGCATCTTAATCTCAGCAGTGGCCCATTGCAGATACCTGGGGAGAAGTGTAACAACAGAGCAAACACAAAGAATTATCTTTCAGCCTGTAGTGATGTTTGGCCAAGGGTGTCTTCATGGCATGGGAAGCTTGCCCAATGCTTCCATCAGGCCCCAAGTCCTGGGTGAGTACATTGAACAAGGGTCACTCACCCACAGGCTGAAGCAGCCCAAAGAAAATTGTAACTAGGATTCTAGAGTAACTTTCAGTGCAGGAGTCTGGGAGCTTCGAGTCATCAGATCCTACCCACTGAGACTGAGTTGTAAGCACATCACCCAAGCAGTATCATACTAAGACCTGCTTCATAAGAAAAAGAGCATGGCCTCTTGCATCAGTGCTCCATCACCAGGCAGGAAGGGGTCAAATGGACCCTTGGCCAGGATGTCACATTAGCCCTCAATTTGTCCTTCTAGATGTCATCATCACCCACCGCTTGAGAGACCGGGAGCTGCTACGGAAACGAAAAGCAGAAGCCCAGGAAAAGGACTCAGTTCAGTGGGTTCTGAGGTAAATTGTGCTTCTGCTGGTGGAGTCGTTTTCTTGGTGCACTTAAGCTGAGACCAGGCATGGTAGCCCAGACCTTCCAACTCTGCACAGGGACAGAGCCAAGCCAGGGCCCATCAGTCTTCAGTTGTGAAAGGTGACCTGTAGACGGTAGCTGCTGAAAGTCTAGGCAGGAATTGAGGGGAAGAGACGGACAGAAGGTGGGTTACATATGTGATGGGTTTGAGTGGCAAGCAATCCTCAGTGATAATGTGGGAGTGGGGAAAAATTTAGTGCCTAAGCCTCTGCCTCCCAGTGTGGCTATGGGAAGCTGCCATTGAGGGCTGGGAAGGAGAGCTGCAGAAGTGCACCTTCTGCTGGGATGGATGGGATCACAATCACAGCAGGGGCCCAGCAAAGAGGCCACAGGCAGGAGGGAAGTCCTCTACCTCATGTCCAACTCTTCACCTTTGTGAAATGCCCTGGCAGGGAGCAGGAGAAGAACAAACGACAAAGGAGAGGCAGAGGAGCCAGGCGGGGACGGGGCCGCCAGATGGTGGTGGAGCCCAGCCTGGAACCAGAACCGGAGACAAACCCTAAGCCCAGCCCACAAGAGGAGGCTGAGGCAGCACGCACTGAGTCAGAACTGCCTGAGCCAGTGCATCAAGAACAACCACCCATGATGACCATCCAGGACCTGGTCAGTGGGATGCAACCAGGAGCGGCGGATGGGGAGTTGGCAGCCAGGATCCAGGATCCCACGGGTGAGCTGCCAGAAAGCTGCTTGGCCCCATGGGGGCTCAAGGGGCAGTGCATTGCTACCTCCTGAGGACTGTCAGCCAAGGTTGCCCACCTTATCAACAACAAGCCTGCAGTACCACCAGAGCACAGATCCCTACCACACCAAACTTGACTTGGATAGCTGTGAAAGGGTGGTGGGGATGTTGGGGCTGGGAGGACAGATACCGCTGTCCAAGACATGGGGAGTGATAAAAAGCCCACTACTGTTAGCAGGGTTGTTGGAGTGGGGTCTGTGGTCCCTGATCCTAAACAGCAACTTGCCCTAAAGACACCTCTGTGGCTCTGCCAAGAGCCAGGTTAGGGCAGAGATGCTGTGGAGGGAAGATGCAGTGTCTTGGCCTCAGAGCTGGTCAAGGAGATCCAAAGCCCAGACATGCTCTGATCACAGTCCATCCAGTTTTGAGGTTGACACCAGGGTGGGAGGGAGGGAGAGGTGGGCAGTTGGACAAGGGGCGGGTATGTATAAGGAACTACCATCTGGCTTTGGGAAATACATTTACAGCTAACATAGCTTGGGCCAGAAGGAGTTGATCCAGATCTGGCTTGGGAAGAGGAGAACACAATCACTTTAGTGGTCAGTGGGCCAAGCATGCAGGTTGCTTCAAAACCAGGAAAACCTAGGATCTGCTTCAGAGCAGGTGAGCATCCTCTGACTCTCAGTCACTGCATTTCCAGCAATGTCTGTGCCAGGGAAGAAGAAGAGACCTCTTGCTGCAAGGTGTGCTATGCTCTTGCGCCATGGAAACCAACCATTTTACATCTTGGGGACAGGGGCTGACTGGGGAACATCACACTGGTCCAGCTCCCAGCCCTGAGATCTTAAAGAGGACAAGCATCAGGGCTGCATTTATTTGTCTCCTGCCTTTAGAACTGCTGGGGGCTTTACCTTCTCCAAGTCTCTCCACAAACCCTAGGACTGCTATGTCCTCTGAAAAGCAAGCAGGCCACCAGGAGCTACATAACATCACAGGCAATCACAGGAGCTTGGCCATGGGGGCTTTAGCAAGGCATGGAGAGGTAACGCACAAGATCTCCTCCAATATATCTGTCTCTTACATGCCTTATAGGTGAAGAGGAGGTGCTGAAACCAGCAGAAGCAGAAATACCAGAAGCTTTGAATACTCCTCTGGAATATGACCACCAGGATAGCGAATACCACACACACGTTCTATTTTAATTATCCGTTTGTTTTGGGGTGGGTTTTTTTTAATGTTTTGACTCTTGCCTGACAAACTCTGATAAGTACTGCAGAGTGCTTTTGACCACCTCCTTCCTTGTGAGTAATAAAGCCCATGTTCTCCTGGTCACTTGGCTCTCTATGCTTCTTCCAGGTTACGATGAGGGGGAATGCAGTTGCTGGTGCAAAGGCAGTCCTTGGCAGTTGCCTGCTGCCTGTGTCTCATGAGCCCCCCTGCCCTCTCTGCCAGCAGGCTGTTTCACCTGGGTGGTGGTCCCATGGAGGGCTGCATGGTGCCCCACCATGCTGCAGCTTAAGAATACAGACCAGCATCCCTCCGTGTTTCTGAAAGGCATTTCTGATTTGTAGAAATGCGAGTGGCATGGCGAAGCTGAAATCCAACGTGATTTTCAGCTGCCCAGCTTGGGCTTTTTCCTGCATCCCATAAACCTACAGCCCCTTGTGTTACTATCTTCAGTCTGAAGGTCTTTATCACAGCCTGTTTTCCTCTTCAGTGACCAGCTTCCTTTCCTAAAGCCTGGAAAGTGTTCTCTTTTCAATTCCTGGGCAACCTCACTCTGACCTCACTGAGCCGCCGTGTTAGGCAAACAGAAGGTGGTTGGAAACATCTGAGTGCTACAAGCTGAAACTTGGCTGAACCATACACTTTTGCCAGGGAAATGCTATTTGGGGAAAAGACAGGAGACACTCTGCAGAGCTGCTACGTCCCTGGCTCCTTAGCCACACACCCAGAACTTCTGAAGCCAGGAAGGATTGGGGCACCCTCTTGTTCTTCTACATTTGAGGTCTCGTGGTCTTCTTGTGGTATTCTCTCCCATGCGTGACAGGAGGGGTGAATCTCTTACAGCCTTGTAATATCCTGACACAAAAGGCCTTTCTCCTTTGGGGTGGAGGTCTCCTATTGTCATTATCTGACTTACCACAGGCCTGTCTCCCAGAGCACAGGCCTGTCCAGGCTGTGAGGGCACCTTCAATGTAGGGGATTTATGGACTTTTTTTGTGGCTCTGGACATGTCGCTGCCACTGTTCCAGAGCTCTGCAGGCTCTGTGCCTCAAGCGGACATGACATTTCAGTGGTGACACCATATCTCCAGTGACAGGATGGACATCACTGAATCCCACTCTTACTTTGGTCACAGCAGCGTCACATAGGGAGCAAGCACTCAGAAGCATTAAGCAGAACCTCTCCATACTGAAATCCTGGGATAACTTCTTCGGTTACACTAACAGAAGCACTGAAGCACTTGGTGGGTGTCAAAGCAGAAAGTATCCAGCAACCCCATAACCAATCAAATGCAGCCCATCCCCCACAGGCAGCTTCTGGAGGGACAGGTCTCCCTACGCAGGTGTGCTGGCATTGTTTTGGTCTCCACAGTCATCCCAGCTAACACAAGTTTGTGTTCTCCCCTTGAACAATTGATACCAGTAGGAGCAAAACAACACCTCTGACCTTCTGCTATGAACTACCCAAACCTCATTCATAACCCCAAATACTTAAGGCATAACTGGAGGGCCTCACAGGAGCCCTGCATCATGGAGGGAGCTGTAGCCAGGAAGGGTGATGCCCAAGGCACTAGGTGAAGGCAGCAGAGGCTGCAGTGGCTTGAAAGGGAGCCAGAGGCAAGAGGCCATATTACAGTTGAGCACCATCACAAAAGCTGTGCTGGGCTTCTCCTGCAAGTGTGGTGCCCACACCATGTTTCAAGAAGGCTAGGCTGTAGAGTCTGACAGGCAGGCCAGGAGACACTTCTACCTGGTGGAGCCCCACATATGCTACAGTGGAGATCAGCAAGAGCTGGTGGCTCTTTCCAGCTTCTTAACCCTCTGCAGTACTCACAGGGAGGTGGAATCAGTCACACCGCCCACCTCCATGTCTGCAGACATTTAGGCTCACTTGACTTCCAGAGCTCTTTAGATTTTGGGGAGAATAAACTTCTGGGAGGCTTTAGACTCATCTCACAGCTCCTGTCAGCCAAGGAGGGCACAAAATAACACATCCCTCCTTCTCCAGTACTGGAGCTGAGCTGTAGGAGGTAGCAAAGGCCTAGTAGGGTAAGGTGTCCATGAACATGGGGCAATCTTTGTTGCTGAAACACACATGGGCAGGGGTGCTGATTCTGTTTTACAAGGGCTGGGGAGTTCCCTATGGGCAGAGGCTCACAGGAACCTGAGAAGCACCTCTATCTATCTCTCTGGAGATGCCTTTGGTGGCCATGAGGCCCTGGAGACACCCTGAGTACTGCACACTCTGTCTTAAAGCTACTCTCACTTTAACTAGCTTCTTTGGCAGCTGGTAAGAAAGGTATGCCTGCAAGCAACAAATACTGTTGCAAAATAGCAAAGGAAAGGATAAAGCCCTCCTTATCAGCACTTTCACTAGCAGTGTGCTGTGTCTTTCTCTCACAAGAGGACAGATAACAGAGTTCTTGATTATGTGGATCAGGCTTAGGTGCAAAGCTGGACATATGGACATCACCGAGGCATAAATCCTGTGCTGTCTGAATAGAGGTGGGGCAACGATGCCTGTACCTAGGAGAGGTAGGCTGCTGTTTTGCAGAGGCAATGCATCACCTTCTCCTTCCCTTCCTTCCTGAGTCCCAGAAAGATGTCTTTACCCAGGGCCAGAGTGTCCCATAAAGGAAATTTTCACCCTCTGGGAAGACAAGTAGGGTCTGAATCTGACATGGAGGGGAAGGCTGGAGGATATCAAGAAACCTTTAACTGACTGTAGCTTTGTTGACAATGAAGAGCAAGTGATGTGTGCAAGGAGATGGCATCTGAGCTACAGGACCAGCACAGGGAGCTGGGTCAGTGCCCAACACAATGCTCTCTTCTCTGCTGTGCTGTACCAGTGAGAGGGCTGTGTGAATCCTCTTCCAGGATACTCTGACCTGATACGCAGTGGGTGAAACCACTATGGTTATCTCCTCATTCACGAGATTCAGCTTGGTTATTTGCTAATGTTGTCTGGACTGGTCTGACCATGCTGCTGTGAGCTCATGTCAGGGCCATGGATCCTGTGCCCATGTCCTGCAGAGCATGGGGTGACATCCTGAGGGTGGATAGCCATGATAGGACAGCTAAGAAGATGTAAGATGACATAATATCCAGGAGAAACAGACTCTTCTCCATCCACTGCCAATTACCTTTCAATATTCTTCCAGAAAACATGCTTCCAGCTCTATGGGAGAAAAGAGGTTGTTTGGTTTGTGCACCCTGTATTCCTGCTTCTTAAATTGCACTTCTGAAATGGGGTCCTCAGCATCTGCAGAAAGTCAGAGGTAATTTGTGGTAGGCTGTTGCTCATGGGTGATGTTTTGTGATGGAAGGGTTTTCTGGTCCTTAGCAGAAATTAAGTCATAGCTAAGCCTGAGGAGGAAGAAATGGGTCATCAACTTAAGAGTCAGAGGCCACCAGTGGTCAATTAAAGGCTATTCCACCCTGCAAGAGTCTGATCTTGCAGAGGTAAGAAAATTTTCTGATTGATATACAAATATTGACTTTAAGCAGTAAATCCTGGTGGCAGCAAATACCCACTCCCTCTTTGGTCACCATTTCCTGCTCAGGGTGTGTTAGCTCTGATCCTTCCTGTTCTATGTTCACCATTTAAGTAAATACCTCTCTAATACTGCCAGAGTTGCCACAGGATGCAGCCGCATGCCCAGTTGGGCTCAGCAGTGCCCTGCTGACTGTTCTGGCTCTCTTATTTCATCAGGAAATCATGTAACTGTAGAAAAAGTTAAGTGGGAAGAGATCTCTGGAGATCCTGAGCACAACCCCTACTCAAAGTATGGCTAATTCTGACCAGACTGCTTAGGGCTTTTTCCATCTCCAGGACTGGAGATACCCTCACCTCTATGGTCCCCATTACAGGGATGCTCCACTTTCAAGGGAAGAAGGTTTTTTCCAACCAGATTTTCCCTTGTCATAACTTTTGCTCCTTGCCTCTTGCCTCATCACAGTACACTTCACAGAAGACTCTGGTTCCGTCTTCTCTGTAACCCTCTTTAGGACTGTGAATTAGACTCCGTGCTCTCTTCTTTTATCCAGGTGAACAAACTTGATTCCCTCGGCCTGTCCTATGCTACAGATCTATCTCAATGGCCTCAGTTGAACTCCAGTAAAACAGTGTCTTTCTTGTACTTGGGTTACCCTAATGGGATCCAGTGTTCCAGGTGTAGAACCCACATTAAGCAAAGAAAATGGCCACTTGCCTCAGCCCACTGGCTGAAACTCCATCTATCTAGGTGGACTTGGGTCTTTGAGCAGGATTGTGCCTTTGTCTCCCTCAGACAGACTGAGGTTTTCAGCAACGGAACACAGAAAACACTGAGCAAAGAAACCAAGACATGGCTTGTGAGGTAAATAGATCTGAGCTTCATAGCCTCAATAATTATTCTTTTTTTGATCCTCTTCTGTAGGCACCGTTTGCCAAGTAATTTGCAAAAGCACTAAACGTGGCTTGAGCACATGCTCCTGCAGATTACTGCTTGTCAAAATGTTTGGCTGCAGACTGAAGGCGCTGCGTTTCTATCGCTAAGCATTACATTCTGTGAAAGAATTAGCCACCAATTTTCAGCTACCCAAAGCAGCAACTGTGGCATTTCCAGTGGGAAACTCTTTGAGCAACGAACTGGAGCCCGGCCCTCCCGCCGCAGCACGCAGCTCCGAGGGCCGTGTGCGCAGCCAAGGCCGGGGGACCCCTCCGTCTGAAGACAAGTCCGCAGCGAAAGCAGCCGCCGGCGTCCCGCCAGGGCTCCTGCCGGCTTGCAACGGGCTGGGAAACCACGGCGGCCGGTGCCCCGCCC